>BMAW01060826.1:675516-970038 GCA_019974015.1 Nephila pilipes
ATATATATATATATATATATATATATATATATATATATATATATATACCAGGTTTGATCTAAACTAATCTCAAGGAGGGACCTATATTCTCTATTACTTTAATTTAATTTATTATTGCCCTGTGTTTTGAAAAGGATTTGTTATACACATATTTCTTTCACACGTGTTTTTTTTCTTTCCAGATGGGAAATATTATTTAACGATTGTAAGTATTAAGACCAATGATATTATTTGATTTTGATAAGTTTAAATCTTGTTGCGAAGTATCAAAATCAAAATAATTATTAAATCTATATATATATAAGCGAAATACCACTGACTGACTCATCACGATATCTCTAAGACTATACAACCGATTGACTTGAAATTTGGTACAGTTACTCATTTTGCAATGTAGACGCTCACTAAGAACGGATTTTATGGAATTCTTAACCAAAATGTAGTTATCATCGGTTAATCTTTTCTTACCTATCGGTTATGTCATTTTGGCGACTTTATCGCCAAAAATTACATGACCTACGCCAAACGGAATATATTTTTTTAAATGTATACTGTGTATCGCTACCAATTAAGTTTACTTGCGAGATTTGCGCGTGCGAAATGGAAAAATACCAAATAATTTAATATTGAAGCGCTGATGGATGATTGGCAAGATTTTGGAGAAGAGGCTCTTTTTTGCAAAATATCACCAAATATCTTCCACCGCCAAGTCGAAGCATTTCAATGACCTTGCATTGTGAATTTTAAAAAGCTATACTATGGTAACCCCAGCTGATTTCGGTTTTGCTGAACAAGCGATAATTTTTTATTGTAGTGGAACCTAGACGTATGTTTTAAATTTATGAGAAAAGTATTTTATTATTAATAATGATTGATAAACTACATTTGTAAATCTAAACGCAATCTAACGAAGATATTGAAGTTGGCTTTTAACAAATGAATAATAACGGTATGTTATTCATGTCATTAATAAAAAAAATAAGTAGCTATCAAAATATTTATTTTGATGTACGCATTAATTGTAACCTAATGTAAATATCATGCAAAAGTTTTGTTTCTGTATTTTGGTATTTTTTAGTTTTTGTTTTCTAGGAAATAAACATTTTTCATTTTTTAAAATGGCTGGATATTTTATTGTTTTCAGAATACAGAATTATTTTTAATGCTATGAATTTTAAGAGCTATTCTGTCTATTCAATTGCAGTTCCAGATATGCTGCTACCGTAAGAGTTATCCTTTTGCAAAAAGAATAACGTAATAAGGGTGACTTTTTGCTAAAAATTTTTATTATACTTCATTTTTTTGTTAGTATTTTTTGTTGAATTTTAAAATAATTTGATTTAAAAAAGTTAATTTCGGTTATATTTTTTAACTTGAAAATTATTTCATTGTAGGTTAATAAAAATTGATTTTTCATATTTACTTTTCAGTTATAGTTCTTAATAATGGATGTTGAATATATTTGGATCGATGGAATACCTACTCCTTTCAAAGTTTTTAAAATTCTTGGCGACGGAGCATGTTTATTTTCGTCTCTGTCTTTGCTGGTGTTCGGTGACATATCGATGGCGTATAAAATGAGAAATATTATTGTTTCTCACGTGTTTGACAACTGGGATCGGTTTAAATGCTGCACTCAAATGCTATCTGGCGCCCCTTATAATACTAACGATTTATATTTTACCGAAATGTGTAAACCAAACACGTATGGATCTATTTGCTAAATTATGGCGGCGGCAGAGCTATTTCCCTATCAGTTCGAAGTTTATCAAGGTGGCTGCCATTTAGCTTCTGTTGGGGGAACAATTCAGGGGGAAAAATATTACGTTTTACGGGGAACTGTAATAGTTGTCATTTTGATGTTTTATTTAAATAGTTGGATTAACAAATAGAAGTAAAGTTAATCCTGGTTATGATAATGTGAAACAAAATGAAGAAAATGTGTCATCTTTAGTGTTTCAACCTCAAGAAAATGTGTCTATGCTACTTTCAAAGACTCAATCAATATCTAACATTGATTTTTCAAGTTCAAGTGAATCAATTATTAATGATGTAATATCTCTTCAACTAAATAAAGGTAAAAGAAATGAAGAAAAAGATTCACAAATTCAATTAGATATAAATAAGTAAGACCAGCTGCTACAAAATATATTCAAAGTCATCCTGAAGAACATAGAGAAGCTGCTTCATAATATATTAAAAGCCATCCTGAAGTACATAGAGCGTAAGAAAATACTTTTCTAATACCCCCACGTGAATCAGGCAGCTGTAATTAAATACAATGATAAAAGATCAAAAGTTAATTTAGCGCCATGGACTTCCAAAAATTTGTCTGGTTTTAAATATGAAATATATATCGACTATTCAAATGATAAAATTGTCAGTATCGGAAAACGTTTGCCCTGTTCGAGGTGCCGTGCTTTAAAATGATAGAAGAACCTCCGGGAATGTGCTGGAGTGGTGGTCAAGTCCTGCTTCCTGTTATTAGATCCTTCCCTGAACCTTTGAATAGTCTTCTTAGCCATAAGGATCAGCTTTCAGAACATTTCCTTTCTACAATTCGCAAGTATAATGGATGTTTTCAGATGACGTCATTCGGAGCAAAAGTATTGAAGGAAGGAAATTTTATGCCAACATTTAAAGTCCAGGGCCAGGTATACCACAGAATAGGTAGCCTATTGGCTGAGCCTCCTCAACAACCTTCTTTTCTTCGGTTTTACTTTCTCTGTGATGATGAACATGAAAGAAACATTCATTGTGGTATTTTCCCAGGTGTTAAGCCAGAATTAGCCAATTACAAAAGGAGCTACATGAACATAACAGGTATATTCACGATTTCAAAGCTGCTGTTGATTCAGTTCCTAAAGACCAAAAGGAGTTCAAGGTTATAATTAATGCCGATAAAAAACCATCTAGAGAACACAAAGGTCGTTTCAATGCTCCAATTTTCTTGATATTTTATGTATAGGTTCCAAAATATAATATTATCGTCTGCCCAGCGAAGCGGGCGGGTATCAGCTAGTATATCAATATTGTTATTATATACTTTATCCAACTAAAAAAAATTTTTTTTTAATCCATTCATATCATTAAATAAATGAATCGCATTATTGCAGCTCTAGGTAAACTCAAATTTAAATCACAGAATCGTGTTACCATAAGGTTTAAGTTTAGCTTCTAGTCTCCCCTTCAGATTTTGGGCTGATGCACGTTAAATCTATGTAGAATTAGTTTCCTCAAATTTGCGTGGTGTGGAAGTTTGGTGAGCGAGACCGGGTTCAATTTTCAACCTCGTCTCTAGATTGAAATTCAAAATTACTATGTCAATTGCTAATAACCCTCTTGTTTCTAATAAGAATGAAGTTAATAAAACAAATAATCTATCAATAACAGAATAATTTTAATTTTGGATACAACATATTGCTGTAAACCTGTACTCCACAATGATGTTCGTGAAACCTAAATATCGATTACATTTTGTTGCATTTGCATCGGCACTTAGTAGAACAATATTTAAATTTAGAACTTCCTTTTTAATGCTTGATGCTCAGATTCTTTGACCCGTAAAATATGATTTATGGTTTTTAGGCAAATAAATAACTCAAAAGAAGGATTATTCTCACTGAAATACACATAACGATAAACTTTATTCGCTCATCTTTACAAATTCTAACTACAAAAACAGCGCGCCGGCGATTCTACTCTAAATTCTATTTTGACAAGTTGAGTAGTTCGCAGCTTCTTCTCACGAACGCGACACTCCCACCTTTTGAGTTTGTACCAGAAAACTCAAAATCAAAGATTTAGTCTCTGGACAGCCTTGACTTTACGTCCCCGTCTGGTAGTTTGGATAGGTTGAGTCATCCTACTTGTCTTGTCCATTTTCTTATTTTGGGCACTAGTTCCTGTTTGTCTACAAACTTTTTGACGAAGAGAATCTCCAGAAACAGCATTAATTTCCAGGGAATACAAACATTGTATTGGACGTAAAATTTCACCACGAGCTGTTCTCACCTTTGCCAAACGTACAATACCATCCTTGCCAGGAAAAGTTTCTGTGACCTTTCCTAGTGGCCAGCAAAGCCTTTTTAGATTTTTGTTCTCTACAAGAACCACTTCTCCTACAGTAACACCGTGACTTCTTCTAATTGTCTTTGTGTTTTGTCTTAAATGACCCAAATATTCTAGTCGGAAACGCTTACGAAGGTCTTCACGAAGTTTAGCTCTATACAAAAACCTTTTTTGAAGACTAATAGATTCTAAATGGTCAAGATCAGGTACACCACATTCTTTTAATTCTTGTAAAAACATAGAAGGAGTCAGTGTCTCAAGCTCATTGTCATCTGAAACATAAGTGAGAGGTCTAGAGTTGACTATACTTTCATATTCACATAGTAGAGAATTAAATTCTTCGTATTTCAAACAGGCTTTTCCTAGGATTCTTTTCAGTAGATCTTTAACCAAGGCAATTACACGCTCCCACCATCCACCCCACCAAGTAGAAGCAGAGGGTATAAATTTCCACACAATTCTCTTTGCAGTCCCATCAGCAATCACTTTATACCAATCAATCTTCTGCAGAAGGTGATTGGCTCCAACAAAATTCTTACCATTATCGGTATAGATAATTGCAGGTCTTCCTCTGCGAGCTATAAATCGTCTCAGTGCAAGCAGAAATTTGTCAGTGGACATGGAAGACACAAGTTCCAGATGTACGGCTCGAAATACTGCACATGTAAATAAAACAATCCATGATTTACTTCCATCTTTCAAGAACACAGGTCCAGCTAAATCTATTCCTGTTACTTCAAAAATGATTGCCTCCTTGATTCGGTCTTCTGGGAGAGGAGCAAAGTTCACTGAAGCAGACTTGGCATTAAACCTTTTGCACTGAGCACATTGACGGATTACTTTACGTACTGTTCTTCTGACCTTTAAAATCCAATATTTCTCTCTAAGGCATGCAATCAAAGTCTGAATCCCACAGTGCATGAGTTCCTTGTGCTTATATACAATAATACTTGTGACAACAGAGTTATCTGAAGGCAAAATAACTGGAAACTTGAAATCTTCAGTATCTTCTCTGAAAGTCAATCTGGACTTCATTCTAAGCAACCCATTTTTATCTACCACATATGGTATATTTCTTAACTTTTCGTCATTATTTGAAGAAAATGAGGACTTTTGTACAACGAACAAGACTTTGATTTCTGCTTCCTTGAGTTCTTTAGCACTAAGCATGTTTGTTGAAGGAGCAATGTTCTTATTCTTACAGTTATTGCAAAATCTAATGATCCACGCAGTAACTCTTAATAATTTCTCATATGATGAAAATCTGCTTAAGAATTCTAGAATATTCTTGGACACCACTAAAGAGGTAACAACCGATTTTCTTTTTTCTGCATTTACAACGCTCTTATCTGGTGATAAATCAGAGATAGGCCACAATTTCCTTTCGTCTTTTAACCAGGCAGGACCTTCCCACCATCTTCTAGCTAACAAAGTGTGTACCGAACAACCCCTAGAAGGCAAATCAGCTGAGTTTAAATTTCCTGGCACATGATTCCACTGACCTGGTTCACTATTAATCCTTATTTCCTTACACTCTGTTCATCACAAATGTTGCCCACTGTTCATCATTTTTTATCCAATATAAACAATTCATACAATCTGACCAATAATACACAGGTAGATAACCAAATTCTTTTAAATCTTCCCATATGGTCTTGGCTAGTCTCACGCCAATACAACAACCTAAGAGTTCTAACATTGAGATAGAAATATCTTTTAGAGGAGCTACTCTAGATCTTGCTCCCACCAAGTTACAAGTAACTCTTTGGTCATTTTCAACCCTCAAGAAAATGCAAGTAGCATATGCTTGTTGACTAGCATCACAAAATACATGTAAGCTATTTTTTGCATTTTTATCCACTTGAAGCCATCTTGGCACTTCTAGTTCTTCTAACTTATGTAACTGTTCCACCCATTTATCAAATTTAAGAACAATTTCTTCAGGCAAAATGTCATCCCAATTGGCTTTTATTTTCCAAGTTTGTTGGAGCAATATCTTAGGAATTAATGTAATTGGGGCAGTAATGCCAATGGGATCAAATATTTTGTGACATTTAGACAGAATATATCTTTTTGTTACTTTTGTAGATTCATTTTTCATATCAATTTTTAAAGTGTCTCTTCTAATGTTCCACAAAAGACCAAGAACTGGTATGACTTGTAAAACAGGAAAAGCTTTCTGTGATTCATAATCTCCCTTTGATGCATCAAAAGAGTTGTGTTGCCAGCCACGCAAATCAAATTTCCCTAGAGCCATAATTTCTTTTGATTCTTCAATAAACTTTATCAGTTCAGACCTATTTGCAACACTGGCCACACAGTTATCAACATACATTAACTTCTTTAATAGTTGCGCTGTTGACTTATAATCGTCAGAAACTCTGTCTAAATAATAATCTAATGTGGCACCCAAAAGAAATGGACTGGATTTAATGCCAAACACCACTCGACAATGTCTGTAAATTTTGACAATATTTGGGTCTCCATCTTGCCACCAAAGAAATCGTAGATAATTCTTGTCATTGTCATTTAAACCAATTTGCAAAAATGCCTTACGGATATCAGCTATTACACCATATTTCCACATTCGAAATCTGTTTAAAATGGATGATATAAGTTCTGCAAGGATTGTACCTTTCACTAGGCAGTCATTTAATGATGGACTTCCTTTGATTTTTGCTGAACAATCAAATACTGGTCTGATCTTGGTCGTAGAGTTCTCTCTTAAGACAGGTCGATGAGGAAGATACTGGCAGTTCAAGTTATCTAGAGATTCAATATTAAATTCTTCAATTACACCTTCTTTCCTCCAGTCCTCAAAAACATTTTCATAATCCTGAAGGATATTAAGTGCCTTGATTCTGTCCACTGAATTTTTCAATCTTTTTTCAGACAAACTTTTGTTGGAAGGCAATGTAGGATGATCTTCCAACCAAGGTAGAGAAACAACATATCTATCATCTTTATCTTGCTTAATGGAATTCAAAAATAATTCTTTAGTTTCATTTTCCAGTTCCGTTTGACTCTGTTTATCAGCAGGATCTAATATTCACATAGTGTCCAAGCTCCAAAGATCACTTATACTTCTATTGTTTACATGTAAAGATAAAACCGTCATGTAACTGTCATTCTTTTCTTCATTATTCAGTTTACCCATGAGAGTCCATCCAATCAGAGTTTCCATTGCAACTAATCCACAAGACAGATTCATAATTTTCCCAGTGAAAAGTTTTCCAGCAATGTCAGCACCTATTAACAAATGTACTTCAGATGAAGAATTCAGGGAACAAGCTTCTTGGTCACTTAGGAATATTCCTTTTTCTTTAATCTCTTTTGTCCAGGATCCAACGCTCCTTCTTGGGATATCAGCACATATTTTTTCTTGATCAAAGGCTTCAAAAGTACAGTGATAATCTTTTTGGAAGCTACTCACATATACTCTGTACAGATGATGCTTCTGACGACTTTCAACACCACCAAATAGATTATGGGTCATTTCTTCAGTTCCAATTGGCTTCCATTTCATCTTTGTAACAGCTTCTTTACTTATATATGATTTCTGGCTACCTGTATCGATTAAGGCTCTAATTGGAAATTCAGTATTCTTTCCATGGAGATAACCACCAAAGTCTGTAGAAGAACATTAGCCGAACATGTTGGATTTGTTAAAGAACTAAACTTTTCCATTGATGTTTCTGTTTGATCAGCCATTTTATTGGAACCTGGTAATTCCAAATCTTTTGTTCTAGGACACATGACACTATAATGTCTTCTTTGGCACTGAGAACAACTTATCTTGCTTCTGCACTGCTTCACTTGGTGACCTATCTTCAAACATCTGTAACATCTCTTTTTTGATAATATTGCTGTTTTTTCTGACAAATCTAAATCCAAAGCAGGTTTACAATTTCTACTTTCGTGATTCTTTTCATTGCAAAAAACACAAGTTGTTATAGCAAAATTCTGATTTCCTGCAAAAAGTCCAGCAGCAGTAGGTGTCTGTCTTTTCTATGGGTGAGTCTTTGCTGAACAGTGAAACCTTTCATTGCCAGATTAATTCACTCTTCTGCTTCAACTTCATTTTTCAAAAACAGCCTCAAATTTTCCAATCTTGATTGCCCTTTTTTATCATTTGCATTATTGTTTCTCTGCCAAGCTCTGATGATTTCTTCTGATAAACAGGATTCCACAAGAGGGAACAGCATTGCTGCATACTTTTCAGTCGTCATACCAAGACTTTCCAGAGCTCTTAATTGAGTTTCAATTCTATCATACAAGGTGGAAAGTTTCACTTTTTGATCTCTAGAATTCATTGAAATTGTTAATTTCAATAATTCTCATGCATAAAACTCCACAAGCAGTTCTTCCCTTCCAAAACGAGATTTTAAAGAATCCACTGCCTTGCAATAATTTTCCCTTGATGGTGGAAAACTCTCTACCAATTCTCTTGCTCTAGAGGAAGGTTTCATACATTGTATTAGATATTGAAGTTTGTCAACATCGTCAATATCTGGATCACTGTCAATTTTACTGAACTGACCCCAAAATGGCAGCCAGTCATTTATTTCTCCACCAAATTTCTTTAATTCTAATAACGGCAACTTGAATTTTCTCTTATATACACTTTCATCACTCTCACTAACATTACACTTTGTTTTAAAAATCAAATTAATTCTTTTAAATTTTCTATTAATATCAACTGATTCATTAATTTCAGCTATCAATTCTGTTGAGTCTTCATCTGCTTCCAATAACATAGTATTTTGAATTTCTTCATTCAAGATGCAGAGTTCATTGTATTTCTCACTCAACAGTTCAAAATCGACCATTAAATCGAAATTATGAGCCAAATCATCGCCGGCCGTAGAAAAGTCATCGTTAATGGAATCGTACAAACGTAAAAATGAAGAACGAGCTACTAATCTTTTTTTCTTAAGATGCTCCATTTCAATTAACTTAAAGTACTTTAAATATCAAAATAATAGTCCAGTCCAAAATTTACTTGCCTCTCTTTAACTTACTGTCCACAAATCGAAATTATACAGGTCCTGTCACGGACGCCATGTTGCATTTGCATCGGTACTTAGTAGAACAATATTTAAATTTAGAACTTCCTTTTTAATGCTTGATGCTCAGATTCTTTGACCCGTAAAATATGATTTATGGTTTTTAGGTAAATAAATAACTCAAAAGAAGGATTATTCTCACTGAAATACACATAACGATAAACTTTATTCGCTCATCTTTACAAATTTTAACAACAAAAACAGCGCGCCGGCGATTCTACTCTAAATTCTATTTTGACAAGTTGAGTAGTTCGCAGCTTCTTCTCACGAACGCGACACATTTAAACAAACATCACCTCACAGAATTGCGATAAACGAATTTAGCAAATGTTAGGCAGAATGGTCAACTTATCATAATCTCAAAATTAACTGTCTGGAAAAGTATCTGCTCGAGGTTCTTTAACAATGTAATGTTATACACCCTATGTTAAGAAAACAATTCAAATCAAATTCATTTCATAAAATGTAGGCTGCATCTACCCGATGCGTGGTGTATTAGAGAAATAAAGACGACACGTCCTTTCACTTCAAAATCAACATTTATTCTATAAAACATATACGTAATACGAAAAGACAAAAAACAAAAAGTACATCCACTGTTGCTCGCCTCTGACTGCGAAAGTTCGTCTGAAACATGACTCGTGGCGCCGACACTCGCATAACTCACTTTGGTATTGCATTCGTAACTTCCTCCTCCCCCTTGAGACTTGGGGAGAGTCTCAAATTCACAACAATCATAGTTAAACAAATATAATCTTTTTGTTGTCTTTATGCACTTTCCAGAAGAGGTAAATCTTTTTAAAATTACATCAGACGTCTTGACATCAGAGGTTCTCACAAGACCAGATTCCTCCCCAACCGCCTTGTCTTCAGTAACACAAGTTTCACTTGATTGAATTTCTAAGGGAAAGATTCGTTGAACTGGGCGCAGCACTGTTCCATTTTGAGTTTTGAGTCTTACAGTTCGTATTTTCCTATCCCTTCCCGGGATCAACTCAATCATTCTTGCTAACGGCCAGAACAAACGTTTTGTGTTATCATCCTCAATTAACACTATTTCATTAATTCTAAGTTCACGCGAAGGCCTTTCATTATACCTCTGAACAAGTTCACCTAGGTATTCTTTTCTGAACCGTTTTCTTAACTCATTAAAAAGTTTGTTTCGATACTTCATTCTTTTTGATAACTTTTGGGAATCTATTTCGTCAAGATCTATTACCCTGGAACAATGATTTTCTCTCAAAAACATAGCGGGTGTAAGAGGAACCGATTCCTGCGGATTCTCTGAAACATAGGTTAGCTGTCTACTATTGATTACATTCTCACAGTCACAAATTACAGTACTCAATTCTTCTTGAGATAATACAGACTTACCAAGAGTACGTCTTAACAATTCTTTAATCATCCGAACCAACCTTTCCCACCCCCATCCCACCAGGCTGTGGTGGGTGGGATAAACCTCCAACGTATTTTACGTATTGGAGTTCCTTTTGTAATCCTATCCCAATTTAGACTCGAGAAAGTATTAAAAGCTCCCCGAAAATTTGTTCCGTTATCACAGTAAATGGTGGAAGGTCTTCCACGTCTGGCAATAAACCGTCGAAGAGCCAACAAAAAGGCATCTGTACTTAAAGAATTAACCAATTCAAGATGTATGGCGCAGAAGACAGCGCAAGAAAATAGTGCAATCCAAACTTTCTACCCCATCTTTAGAATTAAAGGCCCCGCCAAGTCCAATCCCAAAATTTCAAAAGCTACACAATCTGACACGCGATCTGGTGGCAAAGGTGTTGGTTCACTGTTCATGGCTCTAGCTTTAAATCGCTTACATGTCACACAATTGTACAATACATTTTTAATATTTTTTCTGGCTTTAATTATCCAAAAGTCTTCTCTGATTAGAGTTTGAATCATTTGAGTTCCAACATGATTATTTTTTACATTTATAGAATGGATCAATAATTTAGTAAAATGACATTTATCTGGCAATAGTATAGGAAAAAGGACTTTTCATCAACTCGGTTATCTTAGTTTGCACTCTTAAAATACCATTATCATTTTTGAATGTGACAATATTTAAAAACCTTGGCTCAGGCAAAAAAACACCTTTGAGATATTCTAATCAGATATTTTTCTGAAATTTCAATTTCAGAAAAAAAAAAGTTCAACATCTGTACATATACCACAAGATTTTCTGCTATTATTTACAAATCTTAAGACCCAAGCAAACACTTTTATCATTTTATCATAATTAGAAATATTGTTTAATAGCCAAAGGGGGGTGTCTTTTGCCAGATCAACATTCATCAACTTAGTCCTTTTTCTCTCTAAATCGACATCGGCTGGCTGACTACAAATTTCACCAGTCGGCCAATTCTCAGGATTCTCTCTTAGCCATGAGGGCCCCTCCCACCATCTAGAATAAAGCATTTTTCGCGGGAAACATCCACGCGATAATAAATCTGCTATATTCATATTTCCAGGAATATGTTTCCACGATTAAGGTTTGGTCAAATTTCGAATTTCCTTAACTCTATTGGTCACGAAAACTGACCAATTTCCTGACTCCTTTATCCACCAAAGGGCTATAGTGGAGTCAGACCAAAATATGACTTTAAATTCCACAAAATCAAGAGCTTTCATAACAGAATTCAACAGTATAGCTCCAATGTTACTCGCCATCAACTCCATATGTGGAATGCTGAGAGTTTTGAGAGGAGTAACTCTAGTTTTTGTTCTAACGAGAACGACCTTTACTTCGTCATCAATTATTGATATGACAAAGACTCACGGTTTGCCCCTTTGCACGCGTCTACAAAAACATGCAGTTCAGAAGATGAATTTATAAACATGTAACGAGACAAAGTAACAGCTTTTAATACAAAAATTTCACTATACCAATTCAAAAATTCACTTATAATATTAGGAGGTAACTCAGAGTCCCAAGACATTTTCATTTGCCACAAATTTTGTAGTAGTAGCTTCGGGAGCAATGTTATTGGAGCTAATAATCCAATTGGATCAAAAATCCGTTGTACAATAGACAGAATTACTCTTTTTGTTATTCTCAATTCACCTAGCACCGGTTCTAAATTTAAACAACAACTCAATGTATCATTATCCAAATCCCATATTATTCCCAGAACGGAAGTGCAACCGGAATGTTTGTCAACATTCTTATAAACAATATTGCTCTCAAAAGCACGCAAATTAAAGCAATCTCTAGACATAATATTTTTTGAATGTTCAATAAATTGCTCTAATTCATTAACATTAAAAACTCCAGATACTAGGTTATCAACATAGAAAGACTCTTTTAATTTTTGAATAATTTCATTACATTCGGGAGGGAAATTTTCTAAAAGATGTATTAAAGATGCATTCAGTAGGTAAGGGCTTGAGCAAACCCCGAACACCACACGACAAGGTCTATAAATTTCTTGCCCTTCTGATCCTAGAAAAAAATCTATAGTTCTAAAACTGGGATTAATGGGAATTTTATCTGAATATTTCTCAAGTGTTTTCAGCTGACGTTGTTCGCAAGTATAGTAAGATTGTCCAATATCTCGAGCCATTTCAGGCCAGTAAAAGGAATATTGGTTTCTTTCTTTCGATTTGGAAACGATTGACTCATGTCTAATTTCGACACTTATGGCTATTTACTCTTCGGGAAAATTAACGGATAAACAGGTTTTCCTAAAAATTTCTCAGTATGGTATTAAAGTCCATTCAATGAATGAGCAATTTTTTTTCATTTTGAATTCTCTTATTTTCTAGACGTATTTTTTAAAACTTTTTATGTATTTCACTGTGTTTGTGTATGTCATCAAATTTTCCATCGTTAATTTAACCAAGTTCCCATCAAGCTAGAGCTCTGAAACCTTAAAAATCGTTCTTACTCGCATAACAATGCAATATTTAAACATTTTCGACAAGTTTTAATTAATATTTTCTTTAAAAATGCAGTTTAGCCCAACCACTTGACGCGATTTTAAAAATTGGCACCAAACTTGGCGATTTTTTTGGCTGAATGTTAAGTCCGTAAAAAGGGTCAGGGTAGCCACATTTGGCAAAATACCACCAAATAATTCTTGTCACCAAGGGTGGTTAGGTTAAACCATTCCAACCATTTAATTTACCGGATGAATTAATTAATTTTATTTAGTTTTAACGATTTTATATATTTCACTTGGTGTATGTCTGTCTGTGTGTGTATCAGTGAGTCATCAAATTTTCTATTGTTAATTTAACCGACTTTCCATCAAGCTAGAGTTCTGAAGTTTTAGGAACCATTCTTACTTGCCTAACAATGCAATATTTAGATATTTGAGACCAGTTTTAACTAATATTTCAATAATTTTTTTAATAAACTTTGCCACCATATAAAAATGTTGTTTATAAAAATGTTGATTTTTATCTCGAATTATTCCTATTAGAATTCTATATCTTCTATTTTTTTCTGATTCTTCCTTCCTTCCTTCTTCTTTCTTATGATTCTCCCTTTTCCTTCCTTCTTTTTTCTTTTGATTCTCCAGTTTGTTCCGTCTTTTAATAAGAGATTTTAGGAGTTCTCTGGTAAATTCTACGTCATAATTCTCCATACTAGTTATGGCTTCTAAGTCTAATACTGTCACGTTGGAAATGTCCTTCATGCCCCTCTCTGTGGCAATATATTGCAATTTTTTCTTCCTGCAAGAAAAGCTATTTTATCAATTCTTTAAATAGTTCCAAACATCCAAAAAATACGTTCAACGTAAATCACTTTTCTCCATGCTGCTCTCGTTCCACACTGGACAAAATGAAAAAACACTGGAACACATTCGTAAGACACTGGAAACTTACCTGTTTTTCCCTTTCGTTATCTTCCGTTAAAAACAAAGTTATTTCGCTCACTATAATCCTTCGAAGTTTCAAGCTAGTAATCGTTTTTTATTTCGCAAATCAAGCACAAGTTCTGTTCTGAGAGAAAGTGTATGATGGCTTTTTCTTGCCATGTGCAATAAAGATCTAATCTTAAAAAATAATAGAATAATATATTTATACTTTGTCTCGGAGCTCATTCCCACTCTTACCTTTCTCTAATGAATATATTCTCCCTCTGGTTATACTACTTTGGCAACCCCTCTTCGAAAAAGAGGAAAAACCAGGACAATTTTTCACGCCAACAGGCCCTAGATATTACAATTGTAAAATACCATAAATTTCTAGTTATAATAAATATCTGATAAACACTTTTTAAAATGTCTTTTACAGTGTTTGTGATTATTGGAGAATACAATGTTTGATGATTTATAAAAAGAAATTAAGATTAGCATTGATTTTAAGTATTCGTTAATTCTCGATTTGTGTTCAGATATAGACTTTTCATTTGACGCCCGTGAAAGGACTTGGGAATCTATAGATATCGAGGTAAGCTCAGTTTAATTTTATTACTGTTATAAAATTAAACTGAGTTTTATGTTCAAAAAATTGGTAAATAAAACAAATATAAATTTCAAAAAGGAAGCGAGATGGATTGTGTTCCGATAAAAAACGAAACTGTGTAATAAAATAGATGCTACTTTAAAAGATCAGACTATATCTGACGAACAGCGATTTATGGGTTTTTGATAAATATAAGATTAACTATAATTGAAAATATGATTCATTAAACACTGAATTACATAATCTAACACAAAATGCAGGTTTTGAAAATGAAGTCGAAGATTCCCTTAATGGTAGCGAAGTAATGTAGGGCTCTATTTTGTTGCCCGGACATTTTTTTGCTACGAGTAACAATGTCATGTAAGCTAGGCAGTCAATAAATGAATCGTACTGGAGGTTTAATGGTTCTCCCAGAATGATATTGTTTTGTTGTGAGTGAATTTTTACACAAACACCTTTTACATGAATAGCTGGATTCGATATTATAATTCGAGGGTTTTTTTTAAATATATATATCTTCAGGAATTATATATATGCTGGCTTAAGTAGGTCTACAAAAATATTTAAAGCTTTAAACTTGTTTTTAACAGCAAAATATATGAGAGATCATCTAAGAACTGGAAAAGGTCCTTGAAAAGCTAACTCGAGTTGTTTTCGCACTCAATCTAGTTATCTTATGAAAAACATGATAACACGTTTTCAAATTTTTATGCATTACGATTTGTTCATTTGATTTTTTAAGGATTTATCTCAGTCTCATCAATTCCATATTTTTTTTAGTAAATTGTTTATGAAAGCATTAGGTGTTTACTAGATCTTTTCTTAATAAAACAATTTTCCAGGAACTTTAAGGTCTGTATCATAAGCCCTCAAGTACAATCGAATAATACGAATTTATAGCAACAGCAGCTTTTTCCACATTAGAATAATTGGTAGATTTCAGTCCAGGTGCTTCAACAGCATCAATGAGAGTCTTACACGGATTTTTTATTTATCCATTACTTTGAAGATGATAAGCTGGTACATGTATTAATTTCACTCGAAATGGTGTTTCAAATATTGATATCCAATTACTATAAAAGGCTTTAGCAATATCATCTACTGTTATCTTTTGTAAGGGAATTACTTCCATCAAATTAGTGTATCGATATATGCATGTAAGGCAGTATAAATATCTATTAGAGGGAGTCAATGGTCCTATTAAGTCAATTTGGACTTCACAAAATCACATTAAAAGTTCTTGGTATTTGCTAAAAATAGGCTTGCTACGGAAATTAACCTTTTTAGTACCATAGATCTTTGATATTCCCCAATCGTAAATTTCCAGGCTGCTAAATAGCGCTTGTCTTATTTTCTGTCCAAAATTGCGAAGGAGCACTATTGTGCTATTTTCTTAAGCTATAAGTCGTAATTCTTTCAATTCAGTGTTGTACTAACATCCTTCTGAACATATGTAATATCATCAACAAGTTTAAATCATATCAAAATGTTATTTAAATATTTTATTTCATATATTAGAGGTATGTGCAGTAGACCAAATAAATTTCGAAGTCATTTGTTTAACAGTGGCTTTGATTTCCGGATGTGATAATCCATGTATTTATCGAAAAACTATCATCCTATAATATTTAGGAACGTAAGGTCTAATGTCGGAGTATCGTACCACACATATTTTCCTGAATGTAATAATATTACTTGAAATTCAAATTATCAATAATATTTCGCAATTAATTAAATTCTTCATTATTTTGTTCTTCTATTTTATCAAAGGCTATCAAGATTGTTTCTTCAATTCTGGATGAGGAATAAGCAACACTGTTAACTTGATCATTAATATATTGCATGTCTGTAAAAAAATTCAGAAATATATTGAAGATGTCAGAATTGTCTTGGTAGTGCTTTATCAGTTTTTTACTGAAATGCATAAATGTTGGATTTTCCAGCTAATTATCATAGAATTTATTGTATTTTCCAATGTACTGTAAAACCAGTTCCTCAGTTGTTCGATAGATGGCACCACGAATCAGCATCATGTGATTGCTCATGCAGTGCCACCTATTCCAGAACAAAACTGAGCGACATTTTGTTCTCGCTCTCTTTCCTCCAGTTTCCGCTTCTCTTCTACTTCCCATTACCCGCTTCGGAAGTAAACTCCGAACATCAGAGCGCGTTCCAACGCCCATCGCCGATATGGGTTAAAAGAGGCCGCCATCTATTTTTCTCCGATGAACTGGTCAATTTTAATATAGTATTTTGTACATATTTTCCTTTCATCATTACTCCTAATAAACTTAAGTAAAACTACTGCAAGCATCGTCACTGAATTGATACGAAATCATCATAGAATCCGGTAATGGAATTACTCACCTAGACAAACCAGTCCTTTGCGTATGAACAAATCATTGTAGATTCGGGATGTACAATCTCATCACCCCCGTTCTACAAAATTTATGGGCATTCGGCCCGGGATCTGTGCAAAATTTTTAAGCATCCGACCTGAGATGCTGGAATGTGTGCAAATTTTATGAGCTTTTGACCCGAGATGCCAGGATATGAGCAAAATTTATAAGTGTTCTACCCGATATACCAAGATGTGTGCAAAATTTATGAGTGTTGACCAAAGACGCCGGGATGCGTACAAAATTTATGAGCGTTCGACTCAAAATGCCTACAAAATTAATGGGAGATGACTACAAGAAAAGAAAATTAGATGCTCGCCCTGAGATCAACAAAATTTCCCAGTTGCTTATGCCGACGAATGCCTCTACAGCAAGAATAGCCAGTGTCCAGCGACGACAGATCCACTACAAAGAAAATGTGTACCTCATCCATTTCCACAGTTTGTTTTCTGCGACGACCAGTGTGTTCCTCCTACAAGTAGAGTCGCCATCCAGAATCCCCAAAGTTTTTCTTCGAACGACAAAATCATCAATTGCTTCTTCGCATCAAATATTTAATCTTGCTAGTGATCATCTAAATTGTGTTTAATCTATGCTCTTAAAAAGGACGTCGATCCCTGAAAGAGTGTTAAAAAATCCAGCGTGTAATAGTGTGAAAGTTTCATCGCAAGATTCCAGGTACTGTAAAACATATTTATTTTTCGAACAATCCGTCTAATTCCAACAAAGTGCCATCATGTAATGTTTTTTTTTAATTATAAAAAGAAATATATATATAAGAAAAGCAAATTAAATGTATTATTTTGAAAGTGCATTTATATATATATATATATATATATGTGTGTGTGTGTGTGTATTATTGTTATTGTGTGTGTGTGTGTGTGTGTGTGTGTGTGTGTGTGTGTGTGTGTGTGTGTGTGTGTGTGTGTGTGTGTGCGTGCGTGCGTGTGCGTGTGTGTGTATGTAGAATCCTAACTACAGAAATAGTGTACATGGCTCGTTTTAAAGATGTCTAGGGTTTTTCTGGATTCAATAACAAAACGGAATTTTGAAAGATAAGATTTAATTAAACTATATATTACTGTACAGCATTTACTAATTTAAAATATAGCTATTGATTATACATTTAAAGAACTATCAGATCGCATGTCTTTTCTTGTTGGTTGCACTCTTCCATCTAGTTTGCGCTAGCTGTGCTTGCGCCTCTCGTGTTTACGCCTCTTGTGCTTGCGCTTTCCGTGCTTTTGCCTCGAATGACTGGTGTTGGAAGGCGACTCAAAATGTAAGAAATCCTACACACACACACACACACACATATATATATATATATATATATATATTCAAATTGTGATACTTGAATTACTTTATATTTTTTCACAATGTTTAGTTTTAGTTCAGAGGAAAATTTTAACAAAGGGATTTCAGATTGATATGATAAATAATTCATTAAAAAAAGTGAGTACTTTAACAAATTGTATTGCAATAGACTAAAAGTAATTTCATATATTTATATCATTTTATCAATTTCTATTATAGAATATAGAATATAGTTAAATAGAATCTATTATATTATATAATATATAATATAATAGATTATAGTTAATCAATTATAGAATATAATTAAATAGAATCAGGACTCTTATCTTCCGAAATTTCTCACATCATCGCACGTGAACCAGAGGAGATAGAAAAAACAACTACGATCACGTAAAAGAACTTCTGCTTAAAATATTTAAATTAACGCCAGAAAAGTTTCGCCAGTTATTTACCACGCATCAAAAAGTTTATAGCCACACTTGGATCGATTTTTATCACGATCTTGCACCATATTTCGACGGATGGACATCAAGGTTAAAAATCGAATCTTTTGAAGAACTAAGAAAGCTGATCATCTCAGATCAGATGAAACGTAGAGCTCCTACAGACTTTAAGCAACATTTTCTAGACGAATGGACAACGATAAATTCGCCAGCCAAATTAGCAGAAAAATTTGAAGAATACGAAAGCGTCAAGAGAACACTAAATCAAAAGCCAGTTAATACGTATTTTAGGGGGAAACAAGATTTCAGAGCTCCAGAAAAATTTTGATAATTTGAATCGCCACGAAAATTCAAGCTGGATAGATCAAGTAAGAAAGTTGCAGCGACCACTAGTTATTATCGACATCATGATGCTCAATCCGCCAGTCACGGAAGTTATGAAGGAAATCACAAAAACTCAAATCGACGGATCAAAAATCGAGTTTCATGGAAAAGAAAGGTATTCGAGTTCCAATGTTTTTAATCACGCTCAAACGAATTACTCCAGGTTTAGAAGATTTAACGATTCAGCGAAAGAACCAAATATAAGCAAGCCGAAGAGAACAATGAATTTCACGAGAGAAACAAGCAAGCCTAAAGCAGCATGTGCCACTATCAGTCAAGAAAGCCTACACATCAAGGAAATAATATTTGGAAACAAGAAAATTACTGTGCTTATCGACACTGGAAGTACAGTCAGTTTACTACGAGAAAATAACAGCACAAGAATCATCAATCAAACGAAGCTAGCGAAGAACAAAATTCTCTTAATCGGCATAGGTGATATTCCAGTCACTACGATAGGATCTTTCGAACAAGAATTTCAGATGGATGAAGAAAACTATACACTAACTTTGCATGTGGTACCTACAACAAAACTGAAGTTCGAAGCTGTCATTGATTCAGATATTTTAGAACGAGCATCAGTCAACTTCACGAAGAATGATGTAAAATTTGTTAAATATGAAAATCAAGCATTCTTAATGCAGATACTAGCGGAAAACGTCGAAAAAGTAGAACTGAAACACATAAGAGGTCCTGAGATCCAAAAAGAACTTACGAAAATAATAGAAATCTACATGCCTAAAAGACGGTAAGCACCGATGTCACCATGCGAATTATTTTAAAAGATGGTCTTCAGCTTCTTTTGGCCATTGAATTAGATCTTATTCTTTTCCATACCTTTGAGATATTCATACATAATCGCTTAAATATAGGCTAGATCTTTTAATTAACGGCGGTAGAAATTCACCATATGAAAAATATCCTAAGATCATGAATTGTGTCTTTGGAAATTTATAATCCAGGATAGCTAATAATTTTTTTAATGGTTTTGAGCCCTCAAGAATAATTAGATATCCTAAAAATTGGTATAAACTTTAAGTCCATAAGTATTTAATCTTTCAAAAACAAATTCACAAGGGGCATTTTATGTTCCTATTCATTTGTAGATCTAATAAGTATGTCATATACTTATACATAAGCAAAAAAAATATTCAATTGAAAACTTGATTAGTGAATCGTTAAAATGTGAAGGAGGCAGTTTTAAGACTAAATTCATCGCATTAAATTCGTACAAGACAAGGAGTGTTATGATTGCTGTTTAACATAATCTTTTCTGCAATAGGTATTTAGTAATATGCTTTAAATAAATAAATTTTTCAAGGAAGAGGTTTTCTTATTTGATAATTAAAGTACTAAGCCGTCTATAATCCCCACAATGCCACAAAATCTTTTGATCTTTCTTCATGACTAGATATAAAGGACTTGACCATGGAGAACTGGATGGCCGAATAATTTTGTTGTCACGCATAAGCTTGAATTTTTTCTTCTCTTTTGGATGCCGTTTTGAATCTAGCTGCCTTGCTTTGAAAAAATTGAAGGTACTTCAGATATTATAAAACGTTTAATATCGTACTTAAAATTTGTGAAAAAATAAGTTTCGGTATATCGGGTTACTTAGAGATTATGTTAAATATTTTTGTAGATTTATTAAGAATGCTATTATTTTCTTTGAAAAGTGAAGCAACTTCAGAATTTATACTAATATTAGTAGCTCCTCTATTTTTTCAGTTGATAATTAAATTAAAATTCTTTGAAAAATTAGCGCCTAGTACTTTTAGTAACTTTTGCTGTTATAAAGGCTATTTGAAATTTCTTCTTAGACCTATGTTTAAAATTTATTTTTTAATTCTTATTTTCAGAACCATTTACGGCGTAAAGTTTATAATCAACAGCTTATTTGTGTTAACCCTTTCACTTCCGGAGGCTGAAAAAAAAAGAAGTGCTTCTCAAGGCTCGAGGCTTCTTACCGCAGAATGTCACGCTGTGCCCAGACGATTTTAGATATTAAGCCTAATTTGGAAAACAATTCCTCAAAAATCGGCTATTCATTAGAATATTTTGGTTTTTATATATATTATTTAAAATGCATTAAACTTAATATATACGAAAGAAAAAAAAGATTTAATCGAAAATTGTATGTTTTATACATAAAATTATTATATAAAAAATCATATCTTTTAAGAAAATACAAAAATATACTTACATTTATAAGAAAAATTGTATGGTGTAGCGATGTACCATTACATGGAATATTAAAATATAAAAAATGAATCTTATTTTGCTGTATGGTATTTTTATAAAAAAAATTCTTCAACGCATAGTCAAACGTTACATGTCTTACACATATATATTTTATCAATTTTTGACACTTCACTCAAGAATTTGAGCAAAGGGCACATCTTCTTCGTCCTTTTTTTTCCCCTTTAATGACTATATACAGATTTGAATTATTTTCGCTAACATCACTGTTAGATTCCTTCATTAATTCGCAAATCTCAGTAGCAGATAAATACTTTGTTGTCGTTATGACTGTCGCTACAAATAAAAGCCAACCGAATGAAATGAATAGCTGAGAGCATCTGCTACTAAAAGCCCTGCCCCCCCCCCAAAAAAAAAAAAACATCCATAAATTCTTATTCGAAGTTCTAAGAAGCAAACAAGAAAGAAAAAAGAAAGTCGAAAGCAAGTGCCCCCTTTAAATCATATCATTACATTTAAAGAACCACTCTACAATACGTGCTTTTAACAATTACCCCCCTCCTGATAGCCAGAAGTGAAATCCAAGACCATATCGCTAAAGTCAGCACGCCAAACAACCTATCTATATAGATTTCGCGGTATCGTAAAGCCATTAAGTAGCATTAAAAAATCAAATAAAACGTTCTCATGAAGCGTATCTATATTGATACGTTGGTCTGCAGCAGTCATTCTCGGAATGTATCTAACTAGATAAGCTGGGGTATCAGCGTATCTAATGTGATACGCTGATGGGTTAAGAAATGATAAGAATTATGCTGACATCAGCTTCACTATCTACAAGGAAATTCCATTTTGATCTCTAAAAGCGAAATTTCCGATAATCCTTAAATTTTTCTGCAACAGAGTTTGTTGCTGAATCTACTGTAAACTAGAATTTCTTTCTTTGTTGAGGGTGTCTTTAAGCCAACTACAAGAGTACTGATATTTTTCTGAAAAACTTTTACTTTCCAATCTAAGTGGTAAAAACATAATTTTCCTTTGGGTTATATCTTTTACGAGATTGGCTGCGTGAGCATGAGCGCTAAATATCGATCAATTTCTATTGAAAGGTAGTTAACAATTCTAATTGTCGTCTTAGTCTCTTCTCAAATTTTGAATCAGGATTATTAGATGCTACTATTGTGATAGAAATAGTAAGAACATCTGTTTCCGAACTCGTGGTCATTAATTTTGTCAACCATGACGACAAACTTTGAAATATCGTCCTCGCTAAGGAATAAAATGATTTTTAACAGAGAACAGTAATTTATTTAAGACGGTTATGGTGAAGAAATAAAAATTGTTTAACACGCATAGATGACGCTGAGTATTTCAAGGTTTTTGACATGTTGTGTTGGCTGTAATTTTCTAGTTAAATGATAAATATACCTCGGGAGTATTTTTATCCATATTGGTAATGGGAGATACTGTGGCGTTTCATAGATGTAAGATTGAAAGGGCCTTCAGATTTATTGCATTGAGGAGCTTCTATCTTTCTTTAAAGGGAAGGTGCGGAAAGAAAGGAATTTGTTAAAAGAATTCAAACATTCTCTTTTTTTCCGAGTAAAAACAAATATTAAAGGAAGAATGGACTATTAGAAGTGTTGAATATTAAAGATGTAAATTTCCTTTATTTTTTTAAGGAAAATCTTAATGATAATAGTAAAAAGCAACAATAAATAAATAAATAATTGAGGAAAAATTATAATGGAGGAAATATAAAACAATTTTTAAAAAAATGTGAGGAGAGTTGCTAAGCATCTATCAACAGAAATGTTGCCATAAATTATTTTCAAAGATTCCAAATTTAATTCATAAAAGCAATCGATTTAATGATTATTATTTAACAGTTTACCTAAATACATATAATTAATATTAATTTTATAGTACAAAATTTGTATAATAATTTATCATGTTAAAACTAAGCTAATTGTAATCATTAATTTTATTTCTACTAAATGGGCATATTACAATAAAACTATTTATTCTATTAATCATAATTGTTCCCTGAAATAAAACTTACATAAATTTTATGAGTAACTCCTCATTATTCCAGAAATTAATACAGAAATAAAGTAAGAAATAACTGTGGACCTTTTTCAGTCAAATTTATTTATAAGCTTCTCCCCCCCTCCCCTCTTTCTCCTTACAAAAATTGTTCAGTATGAATTTTTATTGGTCGGTTCATTTAGTTTTATTGCTTTAGCAGTCAATTTTGGAAAACACACTCATATTATTGTCATAATGCATTTAGAAAAAAGAGTTTCAGGAGAGTATAGAAAAACTTTTATCCCTCCTTTTCAGGTTTCAATTTTTATCATTTTATATTAAAATGTAAAAATATTCCTTTCCAAATGTGACGAACAACACTTTTTGAGTTTGACCACAGTCCCAGAGAATGTTCATTTAGATTTTTTAAACAAACATTTTTTATTTTTTTATTTATGTCTGTTTCCAAAAAAAGAAGAATAAATAAATACTATTGTTACAAATAAGAAGCTGTGAATTTTTCTTCATTAAATATTCTAGTTGATTTGATTGATTGTTTATTAATGTCACACTTAGAAGCAACACGAGGGCTATTAGAGACGGACTTCGCAATTTTGAACCTCGGTCAAGTGACGAAGATGACACAAGAGCCGGTTCAGCCTCTCTAAATTTCCCCAACGGAAGAACATCCACCTGTAGATTAAACGTGCGTCGACCCCACTACACAGCAGGTCTTTGGTAACATCAGGATTCTAATCCACGACTCGACAGAAATAATGCAGGCCGCAAGTTCATGACTATTGACTATTCATCTACTGCGGCATTAGAAATTCCAAACGAGTGTTTGGAAATTCCAAATTCCAGTTTAGTCATAGAAGACACGAAATATTTTTGAATGATTGGAGATGATTTAATACGAGAGACTGAGATTTCATTGGATTTTGATGCAGGAAATTTCACTGTGCCCCACGTAAAGAGAAGATGAAAAACAAGCAAAATAAATCAAAAAATTAAAAGAAAATACAAAGTGACTGGATAAAAAGTGGAGAGATATAATACTCAAAAGTTACTAAAAAGTCTTCCTAGATGTTCGCAATGTCCACAAAAATGTATCACTTGGGTCAATAATGCTTTTTTTTTAGTTTAGTTTATATTAACGTCGCGCTAGAAGCAACACGAGGGCTATTGGCGACGGACCTCGTAATTTGAAACCACGGTCATGGGTCAATAATGCACTTCACTGCTTCAGAGAAACCAAAAGTTAGTTTTAACAACCCTAATTTAGATCAAAAGAAAGGTTCGTATTCGCAAAACAGCTGATCAGCGCACAACAGGAATACATCGAAAACTCCTAGAATTGATCACCATCCATCATCGAACCAACGAAGTAAAGATATTCGAGTATCAAGAAATAGTGAAAACCTTTACGCCCTTCAAGCCGGAAGTTAGGAAACCACCCAAAGAATTCAAACTTCGAGCTTTCAACACCACGATTCTATTTAGCCACAAATTATTATTATTATTTTAATGATTTTCAAAAACAATAATTATCTCTTAAATATCCTATTGCTCAAAATTTTTAATTATTTGTTTAAATTGTCATTTTATTATTCGGAGAATGACTTAGGAATACGTAATCAAGTGTTGGTTGAACACATGACCTTGATTGAATCCCTGGTATTCAAAAAAATTTTATTCATCGAACATGGTACAAACAGAAAGCCGCAGAAGTTTAGAATTGATATAACGTGAATGTCTCTTGGACAATATTCTCGCCCTACAGAAGCAGTTAACACCTGTTAGTTGGAACCTTTTGGTGGAAAAGGGTGTAACAGAATACTTTCAAGCTTTAAAACCAGTAAAAGAATAAGGGGTTTTTCTTACCCTCGACGATTTTTACAACGATAACATTATGTTGGGGTAGCACAAGGCAGCCATAGCAATTCAGATCAAATCAGATGGATATTGCTTGTCTTAGTTACATTTTGAATGTGAACAGATCCATTTCTTTATATGTTACACAATAAAACTGGTGTGATCTTTACGTATAGAATAAAAAAGATACTTTAAAATTGCGTATACAATGAAACGAGGAATTTTGAAAATTCCTTGTTCCAAAGCTAACAAAATTTTATTTTAAATGAATTTTAGCAGAAATTATTGATGGAAGAGCGCCCGAAAAATGCCTTTGAGAGAGCCATCCGAGGTAGAAGAAGCAATTAAAAACAAAAACCGACTGACATTATATTCCAATTTTTTTTTTTTTCCAAAAAGTTTGAAAAGATTTTAATGAGAGCTGATCATATTGTTATCTAACAGTATTACTGTTCGATTCGCAATTATTGTAAATTATAGTCAAAACTTAATGTAATTTAAAACTCGAATTTCAATTTATCTATGCGTACACCGAATATGTAAGGTTCTATTGTTGCACATTCCTTTTTTTTTTTTTTTTTTCGATCACCGATTGTATAAATGTATAATTTATACTCAGGAACAATGAAATAAACTAATCTATATAGCCAGTTATCGTATTAAAAAGTATTTTATTAAGTGTTGTATCTTCTTTTTCACCAAATTATTTTTTATAATCTTTTTGAGACATGAAGTGTCTGACAATATTTTTTATGGAATTTAACTGTTAATTGATAAACAATATTTTTTCTCAAATTGAATTTAAGATTGCTTTTTTTATACAGGCGCGCACCACAAAACTTCTATAAAAACTATATAAATTGCATGAATTAGATATCCGTAGAAACATACCTGTTCTGGAATTAAAGATTTTAATTTTCCTAATATTCCTCTTAGAATATCTACGAAATAAAACTGCTAAACGTGTTCGATACAGATATAATAATTTTTTTTATTTACGTATAAGACTTCAGAATCAGAATTCGCATGCGGCAGTTCTGCAAATAGAATATATGCGTGGAATATGCTAAACTAAAATTACTCAGTGTTCAAAAGTAATTTATTTATTTATTTTACATTTCTTTTCACAAAGTTATAGTAAACTTAAACTTGTGAATGTCCAAAAAAAAAAATTATTTCAGTTCTTGTTAGGAAACTTAAAACTGTTATTTAAAAACATTAAAAAGAGTTAAAAAAAATATTGTACACTGATTGATTCTGTCAAATGCCCTCATTAGCTTAAACTATCTCCTTCTTCCCTCCTTAACTCAACTATCTTACGGTTATCATGACCCAGAGATACCCTATAATGATCATTTTCTTTCTCATGGATTTTACTGTCTTTGGTAAATAAGGGTGGCGCTTCCACGGGACACCCTTGCGATCTTTCTATATTTTTGACCTTTCTTCTTGTCAACGAATTATCTTTTTTTAAAATTTTCAGATGCCACAAATACACATTGCTTGGTGTAGCATAGCCAGACTTGGCTCCTGCGCCACAAACCCTTCTACTTTCACTCACTCAATTCTTTTGGGGGGAAATTCAGAAAATAGTGTCATTTTGGTGGAAAATGAAGGGAAATTTTACAATATCCATAAGGTAACATTGGAAATAAACAGCTCTTACAAATATTTCCGTTAAAAATGTGGCTCCGAAAGAGAGTGTAGCTGGCAACCATGTTATAAAAGATTGATTGTATTATTAATGTTGCTTTTAAAAGCAACACGATGATTATCTGCGATGGACCTCGTAATTTGAACCCCAGCCAAGTGACCACAATGACACTTGTAAGCCGGTGGTATTCCACTCTCCATAGCATATCAGTAATTTGGCTCAGAAATAGCAAATATTTTTAACGAAAGTACAAAGCCTTTCTGATACTTTTCCATTTCGCCGGCGTAAATCTTCCCCAAGCCAACTTTTTTTTGGCGACAACTTACAGTAAAAATGCTTATGCGCCTTTGAATTACAATGAATACGACTGATGCCATTAGTATCATTTTTGGCGACTTTATCGCTTGCGCCGGCAAAATGGAAGAGTACCGCATTTCAATAAGATTCAGTTCAGTTTTCTTTAAGAAAATGTATAATTTTGAAGAGTGTGAAAAGATGAGATTAAAATGTATAAATATTAACTAGACTATTTAATCATTTGACAATATATTTATTTAGTAACAATTTAAAAATATAATGCACACATAATTACATTTATGACACTTATTACTAATATAATGTATATTTGAAATAAATGCTTATTTAAAGTTCAAATGACGTTGGTATCGAAAAAGAGAATTTTATTTTTAATTCTTTGCCACCAATATTTAATTTATTTGTTTTTAATTCTTCTTTATACACCAATACTCTCAAAGAGAAATTAAAAGTTATTGAAGCAATGTTTTCGTGTTTTGTTTGTATCGTACGAAAACAATGAATATTATTGAATTGGTAGAAATTTCATCTCATGATTTCCACAAAGATATACACAATGTATTGAAAAAATAAGTTTCAGCCAAACATTTGAAATAAATTTAAGTAATATTTTATAAATAAATTATTCGACAGTGATTCTAATACTTAAATTTTGTGAGACGTGTAATTCACTTTGAAATAAAAAAAAAAAAAGCTTACTTAAAAAATACGTCTTTTATAAAGTAAAAAGTTTAATTCAGTGCATCATAATTATTAGATTAAAATTCACAATTTATGCTTCTCAAAATAGTAATTTGCATTCTGTTGTATTTTTAAAGGATAAATTAAAACGTTTTAATTTCGGAGAAGTTCAATATTAATTTAATTCAGATTCTCTTTTTTTCTTTTCACTTTTATAAACATCTTTTCAATAATACACATATTTAACTTTACAATATATATATATATATATACACACACCTACAAAATATTCCCAAGCCGGAGTTTATTAGTGGTTAATTCTTAAAATTGTATGAATCATAAATCTTTCTTTATCGTTTATCATTTGTCACAATTTACAAGTTGCTAAAATTTCATTTTAGAAAGAAACTGTAAATGTTCGTCAAAAATAAATATTCCTTCCTAAAAGAAAGCTTATTAGAAAAATATCTAAGGTGCCATCTGTTGCAGATAGCCCGTTTAGTTTTTATTAACGTCGCACGAGAAGCAATAAGAGGGTATTGGCGACGGACATCGTAATTTTGAACCTCTGTCAAGTGAAGAGGACGACACCTGAGCTGGCACCCCCTCTCCTAACTTACACACCACGCCAACGGGAGGACTTTGGGTCCCGACAGATTCAACGTGCATCAGCCCCGGCTATACGAACCCGTGACCGAACGAAAACTGCCGGCCAAGAATTCGAAACCATGACAGTTAGGCTACCGCGGCCACTGCAGATAGCCCCAAAAAGGTCAATAATTAACAAAAATTAATTTGCAATTTTAAAAAAATTGATTAATAACGACACAAAATTGTAATCTGGCTACGCTATTCCATAGACAGAAGCGTTTATTTCTAACTTATTCAATTCTGCTTGAATCAAAGTTTTTTTTGTAAAAAAATGTGTAAAATATTTTATCTCCTATATTTTAGCATAGAAAGTTAAATATCCTTTTCAAATTAAGGCGAAAAATTGCATATTTTCTTAAGAAATTCAAAATTTTAAGAACGCTATTTAATTAATAATCATAAGCGTTATATCCATAGTAATTTATATTAATATTGAAGTACTTCTCTCTGAAAATATGGTCGAACTTTGGGGCCTATTCTTTTAACATTAGGAAAGACGGACTTAACCATGACGCCTTGATGAGATTATCAGAAACATCAGCAACGCCCACAAACTTCAGTTTTTGAAGCAATTGACTTGATTTCATATCAACAAGTTCAAAATTCGAAACCACACGCTGAATTTTAACGTTTTCACTTTCCTGAAATAAACTCAGGAGTTTAAGTTTTAGAATCTGAATATTTTACTTCTGCTATCATTAATATTATTGTCCCAGATTATTTCAACATATTTCACACAAATCTGTCTTCAGACATAAAAATAATTTTCTGAAATTAGGGGGAAATTTTACGAATTCCTCATCTCACATTTAAGTTCTCACTTGATGGAAAATGGGTTGATTTTGTCAAGACTACAATTATCTAAATTTACTGAAAGAGAAAAAATCCATGAATATATCTGAATGGGTGTACTTTCACAAAATAGATTGTTATGCAAGCCCAAGAAAATAATCTGTGTTTCAGAGTAGCTAACAATTACAGCAAGAAAATATTTTAAAATTGTGAGTCAAGTCCATATTAAAAACTTGTATTATTTTCTCACCAATTTAAAGCATAACCCCTAGAAAACAGAGCACTGCACCCCTTCCAAGGGGCAGAATAATTGAATCTTTACCATTCAAGATTTGTGCAATAGATTTTGTAGGTCTGATTTATATTGGCACAAAAACAAGATCAGAAAAGGCCTACATAGTTTTCTCTAACTGTGCAGTTACCAAGGCTATCTACCTGGAGTTTACTAGTAATTTAGCACCAAAATATTTATTCTAGTATTTAAAAAAGATTCTTGACAAATCTTGCAGCAATTAAAAGAGATGCAAACAGTTCAAACTGAAATCAAAGCCATTATTTACAGGCAGCCAATAATTTACTCATACGAAAATTAACCTATTCCACTTCATGTTTCTTAATCAGCAAAAGAATAAATTCCTTCTTTTGAAATAAACTCTGTCCAATTCAATTGAAGCCAAGACAAACAAAAGAATTGAAGCAAAACAAATTGAGATATAAGGAGCAAATTATAAATTATTTCTGGAAATGTTAGAGAAAAGATTATTTGCTATAACTTCACTCTGAAAATTTCATCATCTCAACTAATGCAACATTGAAGTTAAAAAAAAAAATTATGTTGTTTTTATTAATGAAGGTGAAGTTTTAAATTATCTGTGGAAATGTAGACTGTTGTTACAGTAGAGACTTCAAAATAGATATGTTTCTGGAATTTCTTTGGACAAATAAAAAGGCCCATACAATTACTCTACAAACTTGAAATTAATTGATTTCTTATTGAAATTAATTGGATATTGCTCATTTATTTGATTATTTGTTTTATTTTATTTCATTACATCTAATCCAAATTTATTATATTTAAGAGTTAAACACATTTATATTCAGAAAATATGCTGTCTATGTTATCCACATTGTAAGTATATTGCTAAGCATGTAAAGCCTCAAACTGTGTGTTTTACCCACTGCTTTATTTCTATAAATTTGTTTTAATTCAAAGAAATATTAAAATTTGATTGTATTTAGTTTTCTGAACAATAATAATTGTTCATCAGGGGGCAGTGTGTTGTAGCCCTACAATACTTTATTCCTTGGCACAAAATTTCTTTCTTGACAACTTTGTAATCCATCACTTAAAATAATTTTCTGTTGAGATTAGATTTTGCATTCGACTGTAGCAGAGAGTATAGTCATAATAAATAAAATAATTAATATCCAAAAAATTCATTTAGTTGAGTTTTAAAGTGTTTGTGAAAATATTGATAAGTAAAATGTGATGATTTATAAAATAAAAATTAAGAATGGCACCAATTTGAAATATTCATTTATCCTGGATTTATATTCAAATTTGGAATTTTCAAGTACATAGTTTATGAATATATCAAATGGTTTAACTTAAAGGTTTATTTCTTAAGAAAATATTTTTAAAAGATCAGATACATTTTGAATCAACATAAATTTTATTAAAATATATGTATTTGTGCTGTTAATAAAATGTATTTTTTTTTAAATATTACATAAAATGAAAACAAGTGCAGCATAAGATATATACATAAATAACAGACATCACATGTGATGAGTGTTAAAAGAATACTTCCCCTATTTTTCTTTATTATGAAAAAAGTAACATATTTAAGTTATAATCCAATGAGTCAACTTAAAAATTCCGTTTCCATCCCCAGAACATATTTCAAACATATTGTAATATGAGTCTTTCAGATAGTCTCACAATGATTATCACTTTTTTTTGTCAGAGATCGTATATTTTTCATAATTCTTTGTAGGATCATATGGTTCCCACCGAGAAGCTGGAAAGATGTGTTTGTTTCTTTCATACCAACTACGAAGGAGAACTTTTCCAGCATGCGATTCATCTTTCTCCACACTGGCATCACTAACTAATCTCACATCATCATGAACATCAAAGCTAAACAATGGTCCACTTTTACCCCTCGCTTTTGTAACAATGAAGTCATAGAATGTATAATGGTGAGGTATAATTAAATCTTCTTTTACATACATAAGCTGATCTCCAGTCACAGCTCTAAGTTCATGGAATTCTTTTCGTAGAACTTCTAAACATTTCTGCAATTACATATAAATAAAAATACAATAAGTATAACATATATATTTCAAGATATTTTAAGTTTTTTTTAAAAAAAACTCCACTCATAAGAAAAGGAAAATTATATTGCAACCACTATAAAAAACAATTAAAACTTTAAATTATTTAGATCAAACATATGTATTTACAGAATGATGTTTTTAAAGAAAATGTTAAAAATAACAGAAGCAATCATTCCTTAAATCATACAGAGAGAATAATCACAAATTTTACATTGAACAACAATTACCTGAGAAAATAAAGTACACTGATTTCTCTGCAGCAAGTAACACATGTAATTATTTGAGATTTAAGAAAATAAGCCCAATGAAGTCTTTACCATGGTATAAACAATAAACTTCATTCATTCTTCAAACAATATTTCATTTTGATTCCATCTGTTCTGAATCAATGCACACACAACCCAGTATCTAGTTTAAAAAAGTATGGAATCACGCACACATCACAAAATAAAAACACTTTATTTTTTTTAAAAGTAATTTACGAGCAGTTCTGATAGAGAATGTTATTTTTATATTAGTTTGTTGCAATGATTTCTTAATAAAGTTCATGCTTAGATTCTTAGATACTTCATAGGGGGCCATTTTGATAAAATTATTTATGTTAATAGGAGGATGGTTTAAAAAATACTTGTATTTGAAGACAAATGGCATCATTTAGGTAAATTGTTGTCATTGTTGAGGGCTGCCATCTGTTAAACACAGCTGAAACAAATTTGACCTATTGATTAATAAATTAGTTTTGATTTGGTAGTCATTTGCTGCCAAATCAAAATTTCATTGCTGCTACGTCAAGCTCTTGACGTCATTTTGTATCAAGTTGTTGCAGTTGGTGAGACCAAGATTCATCATTATGAAACGGAAATCAAGCAAAAATTAAAATATTGGGTTGATTCCAGTCAATATTTTCCAAAAAAGGTGAGCAGATGGTTTCATCTACCGGAAAAATTATAACGAAGAGTTTTTGAGGTGCGAAAGGCATCATGATCTTGAATACAAGTAACTGAGATTCAGACAACTGTCTAGTGAGGCATGACATTTAATAAAAACAAACCATTTTCAATGCTATGAGCACCATCTTCTGGAATTTTTAAAGACTTATTGAACGACCATTGTAAAAAATCATATAGAGAGGATCATATACACAAAAAGGTCATAAAATATATGTGAAATTTGTCATTAGTTCAAAAATAATGTGCAATACATTGAGAAATCTGGAACCGAATAGATTTTTATAATGGTGTTTTCTCCAAAAATTTGTTTTATGTATCAGAATAAAACACAAATTTCACTTAGAAAATATTCAATTAAAGCTTCCAGTATCAGGTTTGAAAGATGTTTTCAAATTCTTAAAAGACAACCAATGATTTCCATATTTTTGCTCAAAAATACATTAACGTTCCATCAGAAAATTAAATAACAATGAGAACTTATATTTTTTTCTGAATTACAACAAATATCACTTGGGAAATAAAAAAAAATAAGTCAAATAATTAAATAACTGTTCTTTTTTTAAAAAAACTATTTTAATAAATTTCACATCCAAGGAAATATTGGAATGCTTTTAAAAAATCAACTTTATTAGTTTTGTTGGTATTAGAAACATTTCTAATTGAAAAAAAAATAATAATCAATTTTCATAAAAGATAATACAATAATTATAATAGTTCTTTAAGTAACAAATAATAGGAATAATCCAAAATTATCTGAGCTTTCAAGGATATTCTTAGCCGCATAACTTTTCTAGACAACAATGAAAACAAGATTCAGAAATCAAAATATGGATTTTTCTTTTGTTTCTGTTTATTGAAGTTGGAATATTACAATTCACAGTAATTATGTGCTTTTGAAATATAATTTTTAATCAATAAAATGATTTTAAAGACCTTATTTAATGTGCTTTTCAAAAAAAAAAAAAAAAAAAAAAGATGCTTTAAAAAATCTGCAAATGTTTTTAATATAGGTTGGTCTGATTTTTATTAACATTGCACTAGAAGCAACATGAGGGCTATTGGAGATGGACCTCGTACTTTTGAACCTCCGTCAAGTAACGAGGCCGACACCCGAGTTGGCATCCACCTCGCCTAACTTCCACACCACGCCAACAAAAGGATTTTAGGCCTCAACAGATTTAATGTGCATGAGCCCCGGCTACACAGCGGGTCTTTAGTGGCAACAAGGATTGAACCCGCAACTCAACAAAAACTGCCAGCCACGAGCCTGAAACCATGATCACTAGGTTACCGTGGCCACTTTTTTTTTTAATATAATAATATTTCGTTCAAATTTTATATATATACAAAACATTATTTAATAAAGATTTCATTAAGGAGAGTGAGGAACCATCAAAATATTGAAAACTGTAAGAAATATACCTAGTTCCTTTCAAGGTTAATTCAGTTTATAGCATTTTAAATCTGCTCCAGAAAACGAAAAAAAAAATCTACGAAATGTCAAACCTTAATATCCATAAAATGTTACATAGTTGTTTTCAAATGCATCTAAATCATTAAAAAGATTTAAAAGCATTAAAATAACTCCAGGAAGAAATTAAATCTGATTTTTAGCTTTAGTTTGGCAATAGTTATGAGTTTAATGAAATTATTTTAAAGAAAATTAATTTAATTATAGTAGATGATGTATGATTTTATATATAAAAAAAACTAAAAAAAATCAAACAAAAAATATATATACTTTCACAAAAAAAATTACAAATGAATAATCATATTATAAATTTGCAATAAATATAGTTTTAACAAAAAATATATATGCATTCAAAAAAATTATAAGATTACTGATGAATAATGATAATTGAAAATTCATAAATAAAAAATTAAACTACCAGAAGGAATTGGTATATGCTATGCCCTTTTTTCATTTTCACACTTCGGCGATGTCCAGAACCATCCCAATAACTGAAAGTAATTTCAATTTCTTCATTTTTTAATTTTTCTTGTTTTTGTACCCATTCCTATAAAAGAATAATTGTATGTGAAAAATAATATTCATCAAAATTTCTTTTTCAACAAAGAAACAAAACTCAAAATAAAAGAGGTATAGAACATAAGCGAATGTATAAAATTCTGGTTACATATCTTTCAGCTCCTTTAGATTCAAAAGAAGCAAGATTTCCAAATTTTGAAGCTGTAAAAGGTAATATTTTTCTAATAATATCAGAAAATTTTAAAACACTGGAATTTTAATTTTAGCCAACGATTTTATTTTATGAAGTAATTTTTTTTATTCTTTAACTTCTTTCTATAAAAATTACTACTTGTTTACACAACTGACAATCAATACACATAAACACACACATTCAAACCTCGATATAGGGAGCCCTGGATTTAGTGAACTCTTGGTTATAATTAACTTTTTCACTGGTCCCAACTGAACTCCTACTTAAATAATATTACTTCAAATGATTATTGAATACCTGAGAAAATAAAAGTTCAATTATAGTGAACTGAAATTCTCCTTCAACAGATTTTTATCCAGTTTTTCAGCTAATTTTAAACATATATAGATCCCAAAAAAAAGCAATCCTAAGCTACTGTTTCAAATCCTACTCTTTGGTCCTCAATATTATGAGTGATTGTGAATTTTAATGGTGCAAGAACTTAGTATAACTATGCTGCACGAAAACAAAGTGTTACTGTGATCTAAGCAATATTTAACAAAAGGAACTGAGGATCAAATTTTAAAAAAAATCCACCAGTAGTAAGCTGGTAGAACATAATTTATTCACAGCCTCAATTCTCACTATAAATAGCAGTTATTTTTTTGTATATTCGTAAAGTTATGAAATGAATGATGATTGTAACATTATTCATTTCATAGCTCTTGGAAGTTATGGTTTTAGTGGAGAAGTCTTGGAGACTGCAACAATACGCAACTTTTTAACAATGTATAAAAGCAAGGATACACAGCATTATGGATGATTAAAATAAAAACCTACCAATCACTAAGTGGCTGAAAAAGCAAGGAGCTAATATTTTCCCTAGGATAAAACTGAAAACTTTTAATTGTAAGATAATGAGGAATGTATTTCAGATATTCCAAAAAACGATGACTTCGTATCCGAAGTAAAACATAACAATGATGATTCAAAAAGTAAAAATTGATTCCTCACCCTCAAAAGAAACTGTAATATCAGTGCCTTCAATCTCTGAATTGAAGATGGCTATAAATATTCAGCACACTATTTTTTTCTACAAAAAATATGAATAAAAAAAAATATGGAATTTTTCGTAGTCACCGACTTTAAAAAATCGTTTAAAATTGAAATGTACTCAATCAAAAGTCACAAATTATTTTCCATATAAAAATAAGGTATATAGCCTATAAATTAATATTTAAAAATAACTATTAATTCATTAGTAAATTGTGTTTTATCATAATGACAGCTTACAACAAGATCATCATCAAATATCAAGACATTTCAATGTTTAAACGAAATTGGATACAGCGAACCCATGATTACAGCAAACTTGTGCATCCAGACATTCCTATAATAGGATTCAATTGTATATTGAATTAACAATATCATACTTTGTAATAAAATTGTAAATTGTTTAGCATAAGATGAAATTTGAGCATTCAATGGAATTTCCTCATTCCAAATCAAGATAAGACAATAGGGTTATATGGTGTTCATTCTTAAAAGGTTTTGCAGGTGTCCCCCCCCCTTTTTCATCATAAAGACCTTTATTTTTATGAAGCAAGGATAATTTATATATTCCACATAATTAGTTATTATAAAAAATTTAGTTCACAACAGAAACATTTCCAATGTAAAAAAAAAAAAAAAAAAAAAAAGATTATTTTGGTCTTTAGTTCTTATTGTAAATATAAGGAATCATTTCATGTGATACAAAGTCGCTTTTTCAAATCTGGTATGAATTCTGGCAATATTTTAATTGATCAATTAACCTTAAGACCTCAACATTACAAGAATTGAAAACTAGATAAATTTAACAATGATATATAATTTCTTATTCTATGTAGCAGTCACTGTGACATCATATCTTTCACAATTGTGGTCTTCCAGCTAAAGAAATGCACAAGGCTATTTCACAGTCTATACTCATTATCAGAAAATAACACATTTCTGACTTGGTGACCTTTCAAATGAATGCAATAAATCTAAAAACTCATAATTTAATTTTGTAATTATTCAATAAATACTTATAACAAATTCCAACCATATTTTTTTAAAAACTAAGGCATGTTCACTATAAGAAAAAATTTCTCAAATATAAGCAAAACCAACCTAAGAATTAGGAACAAAAGAATATCTATTGAGTTATGAGAATCTAGATTATTTAAAAATTTAATTTAACTAGTGCACATTAATGTAATTTTAATAATTACAAATAAATGTATAAAGCACAGTAAAAGTTAAATTTAAAATTGCAAAATATTTTTTCCCTTCAAATGGTGTTATGTTAATACATGCATTTAAAAAAAAATCTGATTTATTAAAAATGTAACATTTATATATATATATATGTTGGAACTGACTACCATGCAGCTCATGGCGTATCATGTCGTCACATGACATCGTGGAAGTGGAAAGTGCCAGACAACTCCCAACTGTAATGAGTATTACTGTTTAAGATTGCCATGAGTATCACTGTTATGTTTTTTCTTTTTGAACACTAGTAAATAAACCCCTAAATTCTATTCAGTAAATTTTGCTTTCATTAAACATCAATTTGCTAATTAATTTCCCCTCAAACCTCTCACACACACATATTAGACAAAATTAATTTAAACTAATGTATGCAATTACAATGTTTTTTAGTATACATCAAACTAAATTAATATTAACAAAATTGTTTTACCATCTCTCTTCAAATATTATATACAAACCTGTCGCAACTCTTCCCTCAATTTTCTTTCTTCCTCTTCTCTATCACGATCAGGCAAAAAACTAGTATCCACATCTGGATTTTTACATATTTTCTTTTTGGGTGGTGAAGTTTCTTCACAATTAGATAAACCACTTATAGTATTATCTTTGTCATTGGTTTCTTTTTCTTCATCTTCCTCATCTTCATCTATTCTAAATGAGAGAGATGCAATCTACAAAAAAATAAAATGTTTATAATGAAATGACAAATAAAATGAAAATAAGCAATACATTTTTAAAAAAGTGCAGAGAATATTTATATGGAAATAGTAGTATTTCAAAACTATTAATGTTCATTTAGTTACAACAACAATGGCTAAATCAAGAATAAGCAAAAAATGAACCTGAACCCCATTTGATTTGTAAATTATAAAAGTAATGTCAAAAGAAACAAAACAATGTTAGTCAAAATTTGAAATTTTTAAGAATTCATTTCATTAAATTTCATACAGGCAAATATGAAAAAGTCTACCATGTACCCAAATATTACGTGGACTAATTTTAAATCATTTTCATGTATTACAAAAGCTATTATCAAGCTTTCAATTTTGAAAAACCTAATGTTTTATCTATGCTTAATTTTACAGTTATGCATTATAATGGTTCCATGTTTCTTAAAACAATAATTTCATCTTTATATGCAAACAAAGAAAGTTGAAAATTCATTCAATGCTATTGAAAAATCACTAAGTAATTTTAAGCCTTTACAGATACAATAATCCTCATGGTTTAAATACTCCATGCAATACATAATCCAAGGCAAACCTGTCTTTTCTGTCTTTCTTTTGCTTCTTGCTTTTCCCTCATTTCTTTTTGTCTTTGCAATTCTTTTTCATGTTGCTTTTGAGCTAACTGTCTTTCTCTTTCCTTTACTACATCTTCTTGCTTGGCCTGAAAAATACTTCAATTTAAATTGGCATTCTAACTTTAAACAAAGAAAGCTAAGTATAATGAATAAAAACTCATTAATAAATAAGTGCAAATGCAAATTCATATTAATTTTCAAATTACTATTAACTTCGAACTTAAAATATCAGGTAAAAAAAATTCAAATTATATTCAAAAATAATGTTTTCATAGTTTAACTTTGGTCTTCTTACCTTCATTTCATCTAATGTGACCAAACCAATAGTACTAGATTTTAACTGCTGTTCCACAGCATCATAGTGGGCCGCAAATTTATTTTCTATATCAGACAACTTCAATTCTTCTTCAATTTTTCTTTTGCGATGTTCTAACTCTTCTAAGGCTTTTTCTCTCTTCTTCTTCAGTTGCAGAGCACGCCCTGCCTCACTAGCTGCACCTTTATACAAGGCCATTTTCAAGATTTTTCTGAAATGGAAGTAATAAATCTTAATACACACAATAGTAAGATTTTATTTCTATTTATATATTTCTGTAACATAATATGTAGCATATATGTATGTTCAAATGTACAGAATGTGTAAATACAATATACAAATTTCAATTAGCAATTCACCAGCAAAAATGTGCATGAACACAGTAAGCATTAGTAGCATCTTCATAAAAATTCCATCTCAAATATATAATAAACATTTATTTAATAAAATTAAATAGTTGAAGTGACCTGGAAAACAAAAACATTTTAAACTAATGAAAATAGTAACAATTTACATCTAGCAGACAAATGTATACTTAATGTAGCTTATTAATCTGTCATTTTTGATGTTTTACAAAATGTTTTTATCTTTTCAGTCGCTAAAAAACTTAAACTTTTTTTGTGCAAGCTTTGAACCCAAATGTGTAAATACAATATACAAATTTCAATTAGCAATTCAGCAGCAAAAATGTGCATGAACACACTAAGCATTACCTATTTACCAATTACAATTCTGCAACAGAGAAAAAATGTCGTAAAAGATGTTGCAAAAAAATATACATCCTATACATTGGCTATTTGGTAGTAAATATCAAGGAAGGAAAAAAATTTATCACTGTTCAGATCAATCTTAAATGAATGAGACTGAAAAAAACATTATATAAAACTTTAAATTTTAAGATTGCAAGTAAGCAGAAAATTTATATGAATTTGTAAAATGAAAAATACAAATATTCCACTTGGAAAAACACATAACTAAGTGGAGCTAATTTGTGGAAATTATACTCAGATCAGAGAGTGATTGTGGAGAATGTAAAATTGTGTAATAATAATTGTGTCATGGCATTGCTCATCTCTCTCTGATGTAATAATCATTAGCATACATATGGCAACACTGGTATCTAAAAAATGAATCATTTATTGCAGAATTGAAATGCATTTTCAATTTCATAACTCTTATATATATTTTTCTTTATATAAATTTTTAGTATATTATAATACCTATTGTATATTACTAAAGTGACCAATTTTTTTACAATGAAAAGGAGGATAGAAAAATTTAAGAAAAAAGTACAGCTTAAATAAATAGAACACTTTATTAATTCAAACAAAAATACACTAATTATGCTTACATCTCTTTTAATTATTTAATTAAACGAGCATTTTTCCATTGAATGAATATTTTTTGTCTATATCATTTTCTAACAATATTTTCAGAGGAAGAAATATACTTCATATTGAATTTTACGGTAAGAGCTGCAAATAGAGTATCAACATTCAATCTTGATTTCTCACTTGTCCAAAATTCCTTACCTATAGAAAAAACTCTTTCAACTGCTGCATTAGTTCCAAAGAAGCACAATGTAAATTCAACATGAATGACTAAATTTTCATATGGAAAGTGTTTAGTTTTGAAATGGTTAAATATTTCCATCCATATTTCATAAATTTCAACATACTGATTTTCCCATTGTTCTAATTAATCAGAATTTAAATATACATTCAATCTACTAATTTCTGCAAACAGACAATTTTCATCGATTTTAATATTAGGCATTTCTTTTGATAAGAACTCAACACAATTTTCAATATCTGTCCAATTTACTTGTGATCAAGTCAAAAAACACCTTTAAAAACTCTTATTTCTTGTGATATTTGTTTCAGACCATTCTTCGACATATTGGGAAAATGTTTGGTAAAAATTCTGACTTCTTTGGCACACTTTTCCATTATGCTCTGATTTGATTCCTCTAAGTTTGACAATTTCCATTTCATTATTACAGGAATAAACTTTTACTTCACATTGTGATTTATACTGGACAAAATCATTCAAAATAGGACTAGCTTCTGTAGCCAAAATATGTTCTTCTTTCAATCAATTGAATTGTTTTGTGGAAAATAGATGTTTGACTACATACAAAATACATTAATATCTCCGATAATTCATAAAATGGTTGAGCACCGTGAACCTTTCAAAAAATGACTAGAAACGCAAAGCGACTTGAAATGAAAAGAGGGGAATTCCAATACGTATCCCAACGCGTTTTTATTCAAAAGGGGAACAATTACTCAAAATACCATCATTTTTAACTCACCTTTAGCCAATTTTACGAGAATATTTTTAATTAAAGTATTATTATTTAAATAAATAACTTTTATTTGCATCAGACATAGCATACATAAGATAAACTTTAAAATTCAAATATTGAGCTAAAGTTACACTATTAGATGAGATTTGCAACATTTCCTGATCCATATTTAAACATGATCATTTTTGAAAACTTTTTTTAACACAACTAGTTCACAAAAAAATGTCAAATATTTTCAACGATTCTATTTTAATCTCACTTAAAATCAATTTTTTTTCTGGCTTGTATATGTGAAATTCAAATTTGAGTCTTTTTTTTTCTAAGAAGATCCTTATCGAAATCAATGTAGAGCGATAAACATTAGATATTTAATCTTGTTTCTTTTTTGCCAAATATGAAGCCAAAAACTTACCTTATGCAATTATCAATTATATGAATAAAAATCTTATTAACACTTCAAAACAGTTTTACAGCGTACGGAAAAGCAAAGGCACGGCTGATTGATTGATTGACGGAGGATGTTGAGCAACAAAGGCAATTCTCCATCGATTTTCCTCAGATCAATAAATATCAAAATATTCATTCCTCTGCAAAAAGGTTGGAAATATTCTTTTATTCGACACCATATTCTCCAAAAATCCCTGAAGGTGATAGTTGGGGAGTTTTTACTTAAGAGGGGTTGAAGATTTTTTCGAAACGTGCTTAGATAGCTAAACAGAGCAATTAACGTTCCAATGTGTCTATGTCACACACGATGACGTTAAGATTCTTAGAAATGCAGAGTAATAAGGCTTTCCTCCGCTACATAAAAGAGTTCTATACAATTATAACTTTTATAATAACTGTATTTTAAACATTTAATTATTTTCATTAGTTTCGAATCCCGCTACAAGAAAAAATTATGATATATTTTTTATATTGATAGTATTTAAATACTGATAGTATTTAAAAAAAATTCACTCACTAATAAAAAAAATTTCCAAATAAAGTTACAGTTGGTCGAAAAAATAGTTGAACACCGTGACCCTTTCGAAAAATGACTAAAAACGAAAAAGGACCTAAAATGAAACGAGGGAGATTTCAATGCGTATCCCAACATGTTTTTATTCTAAAGGGGTTCAATTACTAAAAATACCGTCATTTTGAGCTCACCTTTACCCAATTTTACATGAATATTTTTAATTAAAGTATTATTGTAGTGCAATGCAGTCTTTGACACAATTTTTTTTTCACATAGAATGGCGAGTGAGTATTCTACCCGAGATGGGTGGTTTGAATAATCATCACGACACAGGTAAAAGAAACAAAAAAGTTTTATTGATACACAACCTTGTACAATCCAAAGGGTTTTTACAAGTTTTGAAAAGGTTACATTCATATCTTGGCATCAATTGAAAAAAAAAGTGTTATTGTCAACATGATGAGTTCTTACAAGTTTTCAAAAAGATTAGTCAACATAATGGGTTTTTACAAGGTTTCAAAAAGATTAGTCAACATAATGGGTTTTTACAAGGTTTCAAAACGATTACATTCCAATCATAGCACACTATTTTTACCAAAAAAGGAGGACCAAGTCGACACCATAAGTCGACTCGGTCCCCCTTTTTCTAGTCCAAGTTTTTTTTTTTTTTTTTCAGTATTATTCAGCCAAAGACTAAAAGTCATTTATCAGTCCAAAAAAGTAATTTATCAGTTTAGCAGTCCATTTATCAGTCCCAGTTTTGTCAGTCCCTTTTAATACTCCATTCGAAGCAGGGTGTGTTGCAATTCCTTGTTCAGCCTCTCAAAATGCTGCATGTACCGGGCGAATCGATAGACTTTCACCAAGCAGCACTCGGAGGTGTTTCCCTCCACATGCAAATCGTCTTGAAGATAGCTGGGTACGTCGGTACCCCACAAGTCTCTGTACCTGGGCAAGTGATCCACCGACACGACCGGTGTGAGATCCACTTTAAAAATTTCAGTTTATTATGTTAAAAGCAAAACAATTATTTAGATTTATTATTTTGTTTATGTGAATTTATTTATCAGTTTAATTTTTGTCACCATGAACTGAACGATTTGAAAAAGTATATTATTTTGTACGCTGTGGCAACAAGGAAGTGCTCGTTCTGTTTTTGTTTACATAACAGTATTCCATGAAAAATTGTCATATAACTAGGTGAGTCTTGGACTCTAGTTGGCATGTTAATTTGTGAAATAAATGAGTATTAATTTTCAATACAAGAAACCTTTTTATTTTTACGACAACCGGTATTCCAAACGAGGCAAAGAGGTGCTTTTGTTCGGTGCCCTTAACCAGCACCCCCTCCTTCTTCTTGGTCCAGATGATTGTACAGTCCGCGCGCGCTGAACGACACCCATTCGAGGGGTACTGCTGATGTATGTGCCGGTGGGTGTACCGGTCTTTGGAATTCATCGACAGGTGGGAGTGGTCCACGGTCAAAACGTACGCTTCGGGATCACGGTCCAATTCCTCAGCGATGAGGGCTAAGGCAATTTCAATCGGCACGGGTCACCGAGAATACAGAAATACATTGGCATGCGCAAAGAAGGCAATACGAGACATGTCAAAAGAGAGCTCTGAATCAAAAAATCAGAATGAGTGGCTCGCCTTTTATACCCTGTAGGAGCAGATGTGTGACGTGAGGGTGCATCCTGTCGCTAGTAGTGAGTTTTCAGGGTTGAGGAAACACAATATCCTGTTGTTGGTGGAGGGTTTCCATGGTTGAGATCACGCAATACTTTGTCGTAAGACTCCTACCTTATGAAAATTCATCACCTTTTCTGCAGTAAACACACTCGTAAATCACAAGTTTTTAAGGAGTTTTGTTCCAAACGTGGCGTATTGTGTTTTGAAAAGAGGTGAACCGAGTCGACAAAAAAAAAAAAAAAAAAAAAAACAGTCGACTCGCTCCCTCTTTTTTCCGTTATAACGTCTTTTTCAAAAAAAGTTCAATAGTCCATATCAGAGTCCCAATCACAGTCCGGATCAGCATATTCGTATTCGTTACGGAAATGTTGTAAATATCGGGCAAACTTGAATGCCTTCACCATGCTGCATTCCGAAACGTCTCCTCCCACGCGCACCTCCTTGTGCGCATTGTGCGGGACATTTCATTCCCAAATGTCCTTGTACTTGGGCAGGTGATTGATGTTGATCACCGGTAATCCGTACGAGGTCAACATTTTGCGTTGATCTTCTCCATTGACGACGACGACCCTTCCTTCTTCTTTTTGAACAACTGTTAAGTGACGAGGACGACACTTGAATTGGAATTCCATTAACCAAATTTCTAACCTCATCAGTGCAAAAACTTAGAGTATCATCAGATTTAAAGTGCAATTGCTCCCCCCCCCCCTTTTTTTTAGTGGATCTTTAGAGAGATATAGACTGGAACTCACGATTTGAGGAAAACAACTCTGGCTGGTCAGGAGATTGCGATCATGACCACCCGGCTACCGTGGCCAATTTTGGTAGTAATCGAGTCATGATTACATCAAAAATCTTACTTTTCAAACAATGGAGTATGATTCGTATTAAACGAAATTGAACCTCAAATTTTTAAATTGGTGTGAATCTGATATTAAGAAAATGAGGTTCACTCTAGCGTCATGTTTGTTACTGAACCGTTGTTCAGAAATACGACATCCATATCGTACAAATTTTGTGTAGTTTTTTACCGGAATTTTAATTTAAGCCAATCTAATTCAGAATTTACGAATGTATTTAATTCGGAAACAGTCGTATAACAATATTAAAAAAAATAATATAATCTTTAATAAATGGACTTCACATATTGAAAAAAAAAATCGGCAATTCAGATTTTAAAAAAATCTCTCTCTCTCTTTATTTTATATTATAATAAGTTTAAAGCATTCTCAAATTGATACTTTCTTTGTAATAAATAAATGAAGAACACTATACAAAATTATTAATCTAAATGATTATCATGTAAATTATTAAAAACAGATTCAAGAGTTTTATATATATATAGTCAGACATTTTGAAATCTTTAGATTGTAAATTTAATTCAATGAGTTAATTCTATTTATTGAATGCATCTAAATACTCTACAGAAACAATAATTAATTATTTAAAATAATTTAAGGGGTAACCTGAGATTTAATAGATGTTCTCTGTTCTGAGTCTATCAGAATGAAAATCATATTATTTGAAGGATCCATCATATCTATAGGATAGAATGAACTTTAGTTTTATAGATTATTCGACTCTGTGAATGAGAGAACTGTGCAACGCTTTAAAATTTAAAAATTCCTCAATTGTTTAAGTAGTTTCGTTTTGGCTCATTATACATGTTAATTTCTCATAATAACAATTCATAATTGAAAAGTGTGTATCAATTGTAATTGTGTCTCATTGCTAATAACGGAAATATAATGAGCAAAATGGGTAAAAAACTTTAAGATAATATGTTACATGCTAAAAATCTGATTTAGCACAAACCGTTCCATAACAATATCACTAATATAAAACAATGGAAAAATAAGAAAAATGGAAATAAAAATTTTTAATATTTTGTCGCAATAATTCTTAAATAAGTTTATAACTGTTTAACTGTAAGAAACTTTTGATAACGAGATAAGATATAACTTAAAAGCGTTTGAACATTTTTTGTCACAAATCATGCTACAATACTCGTCTTTTGTTCAATCAGTAACAAATCAAACACTTTGAAATATACTACTGAATTTTAACAGATATGTTATGAATTCCAAAAAAGGTGATAATTCATTTCTGCATTACATATCATTTATCTAGATTCAACTTCTATAAAATTTTTAATCAAATCTTTTGTATTTGAAGAGAACAATAACATTCTTCTCTACAGATATTATCAATCAACTTTTTATAACTGTTTTCACAGATACAGTGACGAGAATGTGTTAATAATCTTCCATAAATTTTTGAAAAGTCATTTCTCGTGTTGTGAATGAAATACTCCAAGAAATAAGAAAAATATTGATAAATAATGAGAAATTTTTTAAAAAGTAAAAGATTAAAAAAATGAATTACTTGAAGGAGGAAGAGAAAAAAAAAATTAACACATAAAATTCGTTTTTATAATTTGAACAATAAAATGCTTGATGTCATAAAGAATCTAAATTATTTACAAGACATTATTAGACGTGAACATATTTTTTTACAATTTTTTAAAATTGAAACACGATTATTAGTACAATTTAAATATATGTTTGAAAATGCTTTTGTATTGCAGGAATATTTGATTCAGTAGATTTTAATGATGTTTCTACGATAACTATTTTTTGCAGTTTCTTAAAAGTACAGAAAATGTTGCGCTCCATTTTACTCTAGAATTATTATACTTTTTCTGAAATGTCTGAAATAACCTTATTAGAAATACAACAAACATTAAAATAAGTTAAAGTTTTTATGTTCACTATATAGCTTCCAAATATACCTTGGAAAATATTAAAAAAAATTCACATATTTCCCTTAAATGAAATTCAGATTAAATTAAAAAATTTTAAAAGCTTACATTGGAGATTTTTAATGTCTGTGGAGAATACGGATAACAGAGGTTTTGAAAGCATAAAAATTTGCTGTATTGATATTAATCTATTTTCAAAAATAAATAAATAAATAAATAATGGGATTTATGCTTGATCAGTATCGAAAAACAAGCTATTGATTGAAGTTTTATAAATTTTATTGAAATATTGTTTACCATCTGGATTTTAACATAAATTATACTTGAAATTATGAAGTCAAATGCTACTTTATTGTAATATTAAATGAAATATTTTATTTTATCTGTATTAGAATGGAATTAAACAACTGAATCCTATAAATTTGTTTTTATTTTTCTTGTGACTAATTCAATGTTTCAAAGCAAGACGCAAGAGAGGCTTTATTCTCCAGTTTTGATCTGGAAGTTGTAATGACTCAAGGGGGAAAATATTTGCAGGTAGGTGTTTTAACCAGTTCGCTCCCAACAGGCCATACGCTCGCGTTGGCTCTCCTGTGCTCAGCGTATCATGGGCGATACGCTCAGTGAGTGTCTTCTAGGGCCCAGCATATCAATAGAGATACTCTGGATGAGAACGTTTTATTTGATTTTTATAATGTTACTATATGGCGTTACAATACCGCGAAATATATATAGATAGGTTATTTGGAGTGTTGACATTGGTGATATGGGTTTGGATTTCACATCTGGCTACCATAAGGGGGGGGGGGATTGTTAAAAGCACGTGCTGCGTCGCGGCTCTTTAAATGTAATGACATGATTTAAAGCTTGTACTTGCTTTCGTTTTGCTTTTTTCTTTCTTGCTTGCTTCTTAGAAGTTCGAAGGAGAATTTATGACTCTTTATGGGGGTTAGGGCTTTTGGTAGCAGATGTTCCTCAGCTGTTCGTTTCATTGGGTCGGTTTTTATTTGTAGCTACAGTCATGACGAAAAGAAAGTATTTATCTGATACTGAGATTTTCGAAATAATAAACGAATCTGTCAGTAATGTTAGCGAAAATAATCCAAATCTGTACATAGACATTAAAGTAAAAAAAGAAAAAAAGGACTAAGATGTGCCCTTTCCTCAAAATCTTGCGTGAAGCGTCAAAATATGTGTGTAAGACATGTGACGTTGTACTATGTATTGATTTTTTTTTTTTTTGTAAATATACCATACAGCAAAATAAGATTTATCTTTTATTTTTATATATTCCATACAATGGTGCATCATTACACCATGAAATTTACGTAACATATGTAAATATATTTTGTATTTTCTTAAAAGTATGATTTTTTAAGTAATTTTATGTATAAAACTTTCAATTTTCGATTAAATCTTTTTTCCTTTTGTATAATATATTAAGTTTTATGCATTTTAAATAATATATGTATATACCAAAATATTTTAATAAATAGTCGATTATAGAGGAATTTTTTCACGAATTAGGCTTAATATCTAAAATCGTCTGGGCACAGTGTAACACTCCACGGTAAGAAGCCGCGGGCCCAAAGAAGCACTTCTTTTTTTTCTCACTCCGGTAGCGAAAGGATTAAGTCGAAATAATTCTGATTCTAAATTTTTGTGCTTTCACATGGAGAATATATATTCCATTTCTTTAAAAAAATATTTATAAATGATCAATCATATACTTTAAGTTCGAAAGCTGTAATTTATTGCCTTGAAGTTTTATTACCAATTTGATTTTTAATCAGCTTTTACACCAATGTTTTTTCTAGTTAAATTATCAGTAATATATTAATTAAAAAACTAAAAGTATAAATTCTAAATATGTTTACATAATTATAAAATGGTTAAAAATCTTCTTGATTACAACAATAAAAATTGAGAAAATGTAAACACGAATCTGAATTGTGTATGTTATTTTTCGAAAAAATGCTTTTAAAATTCTCAGAATCAATTCTAATCAACGATATCCTTAAGGAATAGTCTATATATTTTGCATTTACATTCAAATGACGTTGATTCAAATACTGCTAACTTGAATTCAGCGTAAAGAGAATGTTTTACTATAAATAGAAACGACAACTCAAAAACGACATTCTCACAAATTGATAAGGGAAAGTTGGTGAAGTTTTATAGCGCGAGAGCCAAATACGGCTATGCTGTGCAAAAAGAGATGTAACTATGATTTAAATGTTTGAAAAATGGAAAAAAGTAAAATTGGTTGACAAGAAGGATCGTCGAAACATCGTTATTGTATCCCGGGGGCACGTCACCCATGTTTACCACAGACTGTAAACTTCATGGGAGAGAAAAAGAACACTACGATACCTCGAGGTCGTGAACACAAATTGATAAGCTTTATGGCTTTCGATTTTGATTAAATAATATGTTGTCATAATTTTATTAATTATAAACTGCTTCAATTAATCAAATTGCAATTTCTATATATAAGGGAATGTAGTAAATATATCCTTTTCTGCGTGCATGACATACCTCCTCCTCTCTAAAACATACAATCTCTTTAAATTTTTAATTTCCTTAACAGCATTTAAAATATTCACTAAAAGTGTTGTAAATTTTTTTTTTAAAAAAAAAGAGCTTAAAAATGGCATAAAAAATATATTTTTTTATGAAATGTAATAAATATAAAAGATATAATAGTATTTGAACTTTTTTAAATGTAGCAGAATTCGAAACTGATGAAAAGAATGAATTTTTCAAAATGCAATTGATACAAAAATATAATTGCATTTAGAACCTTTAAATATATATATTTAAAGGTTCTAAATGCAACCTTCAACCCCTCCAAGTAAAGATTTCCCCATTTCAGGTTGCTTTGCGTTTCCAGTCATTTTTTGAAAGGGTCACGGTGCTCATCTATTTTTTCGACCGACTGTAGTAGTAAAGGATGTAATTGATTTTTCTAGATCAGAGATATTATTAATAATGGGGTATACAAGGTGTAATTTACGCAAGTTATTAGAATATGTTCTTGATAATTGTACTGCATGTAGATGAAGCTTTTTACCAAGCAAATTAAATTTGCTTAAGTACAAGAGATTATTATCATTCGGCTGAAAATCTGGATTCTCATAACCTCTTCTCTTTCGTGTTTTCTGTACTACTACTAAAATTAGATGGCAATCGAGCGCCAGCGAGATTGTCGCTTCTGCTCAGTGTATCATATGGTAAAAATTTAACAAGAATTAGAGATTTAAGAATTTGAATTTAAGAAATAAAAGTTAAAAAAGAAAAAGAGAGAAAAAAAGGGGGGTTAAGTAAATTAGAAATTAACATAGTTGAGTCTAAGCTATGGGGGCTTAGTATTATATATATTAGTATGGCAGTAAATCTGCAACCATTGTCACATTCTCCACAGGTGTGTGTGTGTGGGGGGGGGAGATAAGGGATGCTTTATCGGCTATCAGCGAACTTTTGTCAGCAAAGATTTAGCATTTATTGATAAAATGAATATACGGCGGTTTGAGAGGCTGAGACCATTTCGTAGTTTTGTAGGCGAAATTTTGTTTTAGGTTTACTTCTGTAAATATTGTTTGTGCTCTGATCAAGGGAATTTTGTGATTTTCAATAGTTAGAAAGATATTTCGAGAAAGTTTAGTGATGAAATTCTCAATTTTTTCTATTTTCAGGTCATTGTGGATGACCGAGTTCCTGATGTACCATGGAGCGTTTATCATAATTCGAAGAATTTTATTTTGTAGGGCTTGAATATGTTTCAGATGGGTCGGGGCAGCAGCCCCCCAGACTGGGGAGGCGTAGGTGATAACTGGGCGCAAAATTATGCTTGTAGAGTAAAACTTTGTTTTTGAGAGAAAGTGATGAGTGTCGTCCAATTAAAGAAATACAGAGATGTATTTTATTCCAGAATTTATCTTTTAGATGTTTAATATGTTTGGAGTAAGTTAATTTTTGATCAAGGTGCAGACCCAGATATTTAACCACCAATACCCAACTGAGTTCTTTGTCGAAGAGATTAAGGTTGTGTGGGGTTTTTTGTCTACCTTTGTGAAACAGTATTACCTGTGATTTTTCAACACTTATTGCTATTCTCCAGTGAGTAAGCCATTCCTCGAGAGTGTGTAGGTAATTTTGCATAGTATTTAGTGTTAGTTTGATGTTGTAGCCCTGGGCTAACACCACAGAATCATCTGCAAAAAGGCATGTGCTAACACTGGGGTGGTGTGGGAAGTCATGCGTGTACAAATTGTACAAATGAGGCGAGAGGACCCCTCCTTGCGGGGTGCCCGCATGAATCCTGCCCACGGTAGAGTGCTGCTTGTTGACCCTGACAATGAAAGTTCTATTTTTTAAAAATTGGTAGATGATTTTGATAATGTAGTTTGGAAAATTTAGCTTGATTAATTTAAAAATAAGTCCGTCATGCCACATTTTATCAAAGGCTCTTCCAACATCTAAGAAGACCCCGATGGTATGACGTTTTAGGACGAACCCTTCGTTGATGATGTTGGTGACCCTTATGAGTTGATGTGTTGTTGAGTGACCCTCCCTAAAACCGCATTGCTCCGGGGGGAGACAGTTTGTGACTGAAATGTGGTTTTTAATCCTGACTAGTAGGATTCTTTCAAAGACTTTAGCAGTGTTGCAGAGCAGACTAATTGGTCTGTAACTCTGCGGGAATTTATGATTTTACTGAGGTTTGGGGAGCATTATTACACTAGCGTTTTTCCAGCAACTGGGAAAGTAGTTATGAATTAAGCAGGTGTTAAAAATCTTGGTGAGGTGGGTAAGAGCATTAAGAGGTAGGAGTTTTAGTGCGTAGTTTGGAATGTTGTCCGGTCCTGAAGCCTTTTTATTTGGAAGTTTTTTAATGATATTGCTAATTTCGTTTGGATTGGTGAGAGGTGGAGGGGAGTCTAAATTTTGGTTGTTAAGGAACTTCTGCGCAATGTTTTCTACTCGTTTGATAGTTTCAACATCGTATGGATCACTATTTACTGTGAAGGTGTCCTCGAGGATGTATTTGAAGACTTCTGCCTTCTCGTTGTCAGTGTATACAATTCCTTGATGACCATGAAGAAGAGGAATTTCAATTAGTCTTCTTGATAATTTCCTTTGCATGTTGTACAGAGAGTTGTCCTCAGGGTTTAAATTTTTAAGTAGGTTGCTCCAAGATATATTTTTGTGGTTATTGATTAGCTCCTTGATTTGTCTTTGAAGGGCGTTCATTTCCCTTTTGTAGATTGGATCTCTTGTTGATTGGTATCTTGAGCGAAATCTATTTTTAATTTTGATAAGCTCTCTGATGTTTGGAGGGAGCCTGAGATGAGGAGTAGAAGTAGTTTTTGTAACACTTGCAGCGTTGATTGCTTGAGTGACATTGATATTAAAATTTTTGATGGCTTCTTCGATATTATTTGCATCAATTTTGGGATTACCTTCCATATTCCTAAAAATGACTTCTTGGAATTTAATCCAATTAGTACTTTTCATGGTTCTGAGAATGGGGGGGAGGGAGTTGTTGAGGAGAAGATCAATTATTACCGGGTTATGATCACTACTAAGTTCATTAATGGAATCAATATTATCAAGTACAAGATTTTTTGCGAATGCAATATCAAGAACTGAATTATTTGGATTATTGGTTGCAAAATGGGTCGGAGCAATGGGTGCAAATATTTCTATGCAATTATTCAGTGCCCAATCGTAGAGGATTTTACCGTTTCTGTTGGACGGTCCCACGTTCCAACTAGGGTGTTTGGCGTTGAAGTCCCCGAAGAGAATGGCCTTGTTGTTGTTTAAGAAAAAAGTGTCGAGCTCCATGGTACTAATGGCGCCTTGTGGAAGTCTGTAGATGCATGCAACTGAAATAGTGCTATTGTCGTTAAGACGCATATTGATGGTAGTGTTTTCGAGAATGTTGGTGGTGTTATCACAAGTATAATGATTTATGGAATTTTTAATGAATATGGCTGTTCCCCCACCTCGATGTGTTAATCTGTCATTTCTATGGCATGTGTAATTAGTTATTTTAATGTTGTCAGAAGGTCTGAGGTGAGTTTCTTGGATCCCGATAATATCGGGATCGGGCTCAGCAACCGAGTTTTTAAGCTCGTCGAGTTTCGCTTTAACTCCGTTAGCGTTCCAGCTAAAAATTCTCAGACTTCTTATGTTATTGTTGTGTTTACCCATTAAATGTAGGTTGTATTTGGCTCTGAAGAATTTGAAACATATTGCTCATCTGTGCCATCATGTGGGACATTTGAAGCATTAGGGCTGATTGGTTTTGGGAGTTTGTGTTTCCTTGGTTTTGAATTGTTTGTTTATTGTTTTAGGTTGCTTGTAATTTTTTCCTCTCTTCCCAGACGTTTTTGACTGGATTTGGTTTATAATTATAAGGGTTATTTGGGCAACCGGAATAGTTTGCAGGATGTGGCCCTTCGCAGAGAGCACATTTGGGCGGAGTTTTGGAAGATTTTTGGCAGTCTTTGGTTAGATGTATTTCACCACATTTTAGGCATTTAGGTTCTCTATTACAGAAGTGTTTTCTGTACAATTAGAAATAAAATCTGTGGTCGTATGTTCTCCGGGGAGTCTTTACTTAGCGGGATGTTAAATTTTTTCGAAACCAGCTTAATATAAATTATGTTGTTAAACTGAGCAATTTACATTCCAATGTATCAGCCGTCCAATTCATACTAAAAGAGTCTTGGGACTAGCAGAATAAGTACATAATTCTGTTCTCGTTGAATATAACTTTATTTACAAATTACAGATTGATTGCTTTTCCCTCTAAGTTACTGAAAATATAATTTAGTTGTTTTTCTGGAGCATCAATTTCTTAGCGACAGCCCCTTTCCCACCAAGTGTTATTTGGTAACAAAAAAGGGGAGAAATTTAAGTTTGGAGTTCTTTTATTGCATTTGATACAATTCTTAGTATTTAAATTTGACAGAAAACCGAAAATGCCATTAATTATGAATTTTCCACTAACTTTCTATGTCCAGGTTTTTTACGATGTATGATTTTTATTGTCATATTTGGCAACAGCGTTTCCTATATTTACATTTTAATCCCGCGCCTTCTGAAGAGTTTTCCTGTGATTAGTTTTTGTATCATATTTTCAATATTCTTCGAAATAGGAAAATAATCAAATTGTGTCGTAGAATTTTATAAATAATTAAACAATTTATTATTTTATTTAAATTATTTGTTATCACGAGAGAATATTATTCTGTAAACTTTTGAATTAATCAGAAAGATGAACATCAATATTGAAGAGATCCAAGAACATCTTGAAGAATTTTGTCTCACGGCAGAAGATACAATTCTGAGCAAAAGTAAGCTTTCTATTTATTCTAATTTACGCAAAATTAGTAAATATGTTTCTATGTGAAATGCTTTTAAAATTTAAATTTTGAAATAGGTATGAAAATATTATGTTTTTTCATTTCGAATTTGCTATTTTTTGCACACTGATTAGAATACAATATTTATCAAAAATTTTATTTTAAATTCAAGTTTCTTAAGGCTTTGATACCAAATTTAAAGGTTCAACCACTTTGGTTACTCATTTTATTCTGATAATATTTATGCATTTTTTTTTTTTTTTTTTTTTTTTTAAAAAAAAAAAATTAGATTGATCTATTGAATTTTATAAAGTCGCAGAAATATTGTTTTGATTTACAATATTGTCATGTACCTGTCTTGTTATGTTCCATTTTAAATTTGTATGTGTATGGGGGTTAGGATGTAATTATAGATTTCAATTAGGAAAATTTGTCATGGATATTAATAAATTATTTTCTAATTTAACATAAATTGCAAAGCAGGTAGTATAAAAGAGCACAGAAATTCATACCTCACATTTCAAATTTTATGAGTTTTTTTAAATAACCTTAAAAATTTGTTTCCTCTCTATTCATTGTAATTCCATTTTTTTTTCAGTGAAAGAATTATGTTTTGTCTATCACTGTTCAGCTGAAGATATTGTTGATCAATGGATTGCTTTCTGTAGTTCTAAGAAGAAAAATTGTCAGCCTCCCACTTTGCCATTGCTTCATCAAATGGAAAAAGAGGTACAATATATTTAAAATAATAATTTTTTGTTACTTCTCCATTTTGTTGGCGCAAATCTCGCCAAGCTGACTTTATTGGTGACAATACACATTCTGCTTGGCTTCAGTTGTATCATTTTTGGTGACTTTATCGTTTGCGCCAGCAAAATGGGAAAATTACAATTTTTTTTCTTTAAATCATTTTATAATGTCTCTAGTTTTGTTGTTATTGTTTTATATTTTTTTGCTAATATTTGGTACTTTTCCATTAATATATCACAAGTTGTTAGTCAGGTGCCATTGGTCACAAAATTATAAGAACATGAAGTAAGATGAGTTCAAAATGCAAAATATCAAAACATAATGGATTCAAAAGTATTATTTTAAAATTTGACAACTTTTTAAATTGCATAAAATTCACAGAGCATTAGATGAAAGAACACAAAAAGAATTTTATAAACTTTAATTTTCCTTTGGATCCAATGAATGTTTTAAAAACTTCTCATTCATCATTTTCATGAACTTAAATTTATTCAATTCCACAAGTAATCAAAACAAATGCTAGATCTATTTTTGATTTTATGTCACTTTCTGTCAAATCAAACTGTATTTATGTTATGACAGCTACATATTCCCTTAAAATTAATCTACCTGTTGATTAAATCATATAAAATGTATTTTATAAATGTTCTACAAGAAAGAAAAACATGAGAGAATTTTAGAATTATGAATTTCATTAATTACATTAGCTTGATGTTTTGATTGTATTGTTGTCTATAATATCTCTAAAAATTCTTTCTAGAGCTTTTCAAAATAAATTTAATGAAATTCACTATCAAAATAAAAATTACATATAATTTATTCAAAGAAACTTCTCCAAAAGTTAAAAAGTAGTTAACATTTATAATCGGACATAATAATTGACCTTAAGATGGCATATTGGAACTTTGCAGGGTAAAATTGAAAAAAAATTGACTAACTTGTTTAGCCAGTAGATTCAAAAAACTTTTAAGAGCTTGATCATTATCATTTTCATAAATTTATATATATATATATATATATATATATATATATATATATTTCTACAAATGTTACAAACCCTTCATGTTTTTAGGTTTTATCAGACATGTTAAACAAATATATCTTTCTTATACATTACCTTTCTTCTAGCAATGCTATTCATATGAGAATACTGGTAAAAAATATCAGAGAAAACTTCTTATCGAATTTAGTCGCCCACATCATTACCCTAACTGGCAAAAGCTCAAACCTATTCCAGACATAAGTAAAAAAAAATGCTGATTGCCCCGAAAAAATCCTTACAAAATCTGAACTTTTGTTGTAACCTTAAAATGATGATAGGCACTTAACTAGTAATAGTATAGTAAAAAGTTAAAGGTTATCATGTATTACAGTCATACCTAAACAGAAAAGTGAGGGTTGCCACATTTGGTAATTTATCTTAAACAAATATTTCCATCACCATGAATGGTTTGGCTAAACTGCATTCCAAACAAAAAATTTAGCAAGTGGCATAAATTCCAAATATTCAGAATCGCCATTTAATATGGTCTCATAAGCTCACTGTTTTAGTACGACACTTGGTGTCAGGGCCTATGAAACTCTAACTGTGATTGATAGTAAAATGTTCATAGAAGGAATTTATTTCTTTTGACTATAATTTTTCCCAACAATCTGAAAAAATAATATAGCCATATGCATTTTCGGGTCATGCATAGGAACTGTGGCACTTCCAATATCCACTTGATATCGGTAACATTTAATATAATAAGTTTTTTACTTTAATTCTTTCTTTATAATTGTTCGATGTGTAATCCATAAGCTTGATATCAATAACCATCTCCCAGTTTTTGAAAAAGATACAAAAATCTTTGGATGGAGCTGTGCTCTTCACAGTTCCAGTGCTGAGGTGTTTGACTTTTTTGCACATGTGCACATCAGAATCTGCGTGCATGGCTGCAAGGAGAAAGAGCACTGTCATTCCTGCAGTGCTGACCCTGACATTCTAATAGAATGTAGCTGTTTTTTTAATCGTTATTTTATTCTTTGTGTGTTGGGCTTAAAAGCCGTGTACCATATTCTTGCATGTGATAAAATGTAGAATTAAATTATTATCCTGCTTGCAGCTATTCTATTTTACACATTTTTTTTTGGTTCCTTTAATGAACAGAAAGCCTTAACCATGGCCTTGCCTCTTGAAGAAATTTTTGTGTCTAAGTGCACTTCAATTATTTAAGTTCTCACCTCTGTTTCTCCATGAGAAAACTGCAGTTAAGAAAAGAGGTCGTTCAATGCCTGATATTCTAATATCACGGCCAGGAATATGTAACAACCAAAAATAGAATAGTAACTATAATTCTAAATGGTACCAATGAAACAGTTGGCTTTGCTGCTGTGAAGTAACAAATGCACTGGTTTGCTACTAGTGTTGGCTGTTTGGAGGTGATGTAACATGGACAAAAGATGATTTTAGAAATATAAACAAAATTAAAGAAAAAAAATTATAACTCCATAGCAAATTGATTAATAAAAAAAGCTCTATGCAAAGTTTCGCAAAAAACAGATATAGACACCTATGGCGCTAACTTTTTAAAATTTAATTACTTGATTAAGTATAAGAATTAAAGTAAACGATGAAATATTGAAATAGAGAGTAATATAAACTATATGTAATTAAAATTAACGATAAATGATTTAAGTGAATACACTTAAGCTAAATGTAATTAAAATTCAAGCGAAAGATATATGTAAGTTATTAAATTGAATATTAAATAAGTACATGTAATTAAAATTAAAGCGAATGATAAATTGTTTGACTGGATATATTTTAAGCTACATGTAATTAAAATTAAAGCAAAACAATAAATTGTTACAAGGAATATATTTTAAGCTAAATGTAATTAAAATTTAAGAAAACAGTAAAAAATTTGAAAGTCATCTGATATGCCAAAACGCCCCACCTAAAACAGTAGCCTCTTAGGTGGCATAAAACACTGAAAAGCACAAGAATCAAAGAAGCATGTTGACAATGTAGTTTCAATGTCACTTTTATGAATCGTAAATATTGAGGAGAAACTTAGTGAGGCATACTGGCTTGAATATTTGATTTTGTTCCTTTAGTATTTTATCAAGTTTCTGAATAAAGTTTGTTTTTATACATGTTTGTTTCCTTTTGCACAATTTTAAAACAAAGATTAAAAGGTTGCCCCCCCCCCATTAATTGTAGCTACAAGTTGCGTTTGGCCATATGTAATGTTTTCTAAATTGCACTCATTTGGGTCTCATCACAAGAAACAGGACCAGAGAATATTCTTTGGTTTTGCTTCATAACCTCTAAATATCTATAGAAGCAGAAAAACACATCCAACATTGTTTTTGCTTGTTGTATGTAGCCTTTTGTCTGGCTCTACTGATTTCAATACTATTTTGAAATGTCAAAGAATTTAACCTATACCACCTGCATGTAGTTGTTTCAATCTACTGTAGTGTTGTGGTTTATTTGAATATGTTGTTTCCAAAACTGAATGGAAGTCAATTCCTAACACCACAGGCAAATACATCTAACAGTTTGAGTTAAGAGTACAATTCATTACACTAGTCAATTTATTCACAAAAGGTACTACAAGAAAAAAATTAAAATCGATTGAATGAAATCATGAATCATATATAGTGATACTGATTATCGTCTTTGGCACACTAATATATTGTAATGCATATAATTACCAAATATTTTATTTGTAATAATTGTTTGCTTCAGAAAGAAAAGATAATTTTCTTTATATTATAAATTATGTAATTTCACTTAGTAATTTTATGTAAATGTCTTTCATGAAGAATTTATATGTACATATATTATAAATTCAGCTTCTGTATATTTGTGGCCGGGAAAACTCAAAAATTAGTCATTGAATTGACTTGAAATTCTTACACAACGTTACATTTCTATATAAGTGTGTTTTTATGTACTTTTTATCCTGAAGTTTCCTTGGGAATGGGAAATGCCAAGTGTTTAGAAAGGTTTAAATAAAAATTATGTCTGACAAATGACTATATGTATAATCTTTTTTTTCACTTAAATTACTATTTTCACCCTTTTGTTTTAAAATATGTCATTTACTTATGATTTAAACAACAAACGTACAATTAGATAAATAACACATTTTTTTGGACAATAAGTGGTCCAACACAATGCCGTCTGGATTGGCCAACTCCTTTCAACACTTTACTTTTTTGCTTTTTGTTGACAAAATCTTTCTCTAATTTTTCTTACTGTGATGTATGAAAAAAAGTGTTATCGTGATCAGTTGATTGATATGCATATTATATCCAAATTATTTAATCAAAGGTTAGAAGTGATTTGATTTTATCTCAGAAGTGATTTGATTACCTGTTTTCAAAAAAATAAAGATAAGTTGATTTCATACTGAATATTGTATTCAATTTGTTTTTGGTTGAAGTGAAATATCAGGTGCCCCTTGACAGTTTTTGGTTATATCAGGCAAATCAGTGTTTGTTGATTCTGATAGCTCTTTTTTGAGAAACTTTTACATAATCACATGTTTTTTTTTTTTTTTCCTTCTCCTTTATTGTTATTCATTAAAAGCAGTAGATGATTTTCGAAAAATTGCGAGAGAGATATTTCATAAATACATTTTATCGATGTTTTTTTTTTTTTTTTTTTTTGCTTTTTAACCATTTTCCCGAATCATTTATTGTTGAACACCTTTAAGAGATTCTTTAATTGTTCTTTTAAATATATCTGAAAACCGAAAGCGATTTTTTTTTTAAAAAATGATTTGAAGAGAAAAAGTGAGATGCATGGATAAAGATTTAATTTAAAAAAAAAAAAAAAATAGAATGTTTGGTTTGTAAAGTGTGAATAAATGAATTAATCCTCTTTCTCGAAAGTATTCTATTAAAATAAGATCTTTCTTTGTATAATTCTTACTGCATAACATCACCATATGTTTACATTTCTTTAATATAAATTTTTAAAATAAATTTTAATTACTTATTTTATTCTTTATATTCTGTATAATATACAAATTTTATTAATTGAATATCATTATAATATTTATGATTATATATTATAATTTAGAATAATTTTATAATTATGTATTACATTTATTATTAGTAAACTTATATATTATAATATAGATTTATTAGTAATTATAATGTTTTGTTATACATAACAATCTTTGCAAGTGTTCAGTTTGAATTTAGAAAATGAATGCTTCTCTCATGAGCAATTATGTATTGCAGAATCAGTGACCATCTGATCCTTATGTTTATGCAGAAAATGGGCAAACAAAAAACTGTAGTCCATTTCATTAGCTTTACAATAAAAAATGATCTTTCAGTGAAAAACATTTTTTTTAAATTCTTTTATTCTGCAGCTTAGCGACAGCAATGCAAAGTAGGGTATTAAATTGAATGTTGTATTATCTTGATGAGTCTATGCTCACTAGAATACTTTTATTTCCCTAATAATTAATGTCAGACTGAGCCACAGCAGAGTGTGTATATATATACACATACATATACAGTAATGGAGTATGAGGTTTGAAGAGGGGGTGACATGCACATGTAAAATTTAAAAATTTAGCTACAAAATAAGTTTTTGATGCTGTCTGACCAAATTTGAACAGAGAAGTAAAAGTTGATAGTTTATACCGAATTTAGTGTAGTTTTTAGTTTAATACTAGTGTGACGTTGGGCTATTCGCGGTTTTCTCTTCACTAACTTTGGGGATTTTTCATTAAGATTGATTGCTTTTTCTAAACAACCTTTGCCCAACCAAAAAATGGAATGTGAATATTTAAATTACAAGCAGGTAGAAATAAAGTGTAGTAGGGGAGATAGGAGATATATAAACTAAGCTTGAGACACGCAATAGAGGTCGAGTGGTTCTAGCATTTGGCAATTGTCCCAGAGTCGAAGACAGGGTCGAGAATTGTTACAAGTTATCAGCTGCATAGTGAAGTTTAGAAGTTGAGACAGCCTAAACTCTATGGCATTGGTAAGACTGTTAGTTTGATATTGGTGGAACAAGTTAATTATTTAAAGCGATATTTGGGGAGAGTCGATTACATTTGTCGTTATACTAACAATTTGTCAATAAATATAGTGTATGAAACCTGTGAACCCTTTTCACTGAAAGATCAAGTCTTCTTGAATGACTTATTGACTTTTAGTGTTAGTACATTGAGTTTAGCTATGGCACAAGAGGTGAATAAGAATAGTTCACCATCACACTAGTGTTTCAAAACTAAACCGCAGTATTTTTTTAATATTTTGATTAATTCTATACAATATGACTTTTATTAAATGAACAATATTGCTCATGTTCTGCAATTAAATTGAAGTATTTCAAAAAAAAAAAAATAGTTATTGATGAGGATGTCATTAAAAATTTATACATTTTTAAAATAACCACGCAAAAATTATTATTTGCTAAAATTCATCCTGTGAATTTATTCAAGGCCTTGTTTTATACACCATTACACTACAAAACATCAATGGAAAAGTAAAAATACCCTTATAGATTGCTTGTGCCTAGTAACAGGTATTCAAAACTATACAATTAATTTTTCATAGAAAGAAAGTTATACAAAGCAAAATAAGGACATATATGCCCCCCCCCCCAATTTTTTCTGAAAATTGAAATATTTCTGGGTAATTCTTTTATTTTAGTATTAAATACATTTGAAACTTTAAAAAAACTGAACTTTTTTTTTCTCCTGATGCTGAATTTTTTTCATCAATAAGTAAAAAAAAAAAGATTATGTCTAAACCAATTCATGAGAAAAGAATAAAAAAAAATTTGCTGTCTCTGAAGTACCTCTGGGTCAGTGTTTAAAGATGAAGAAGGGAGGGATTGCATCCCTATAGATGGTTCCCTCTTCAACAATTTCCTGGGAAAGAACTATAGGAGGTATTTTTCCCCCCCAAACAATGATCTATGAGCACCTAAAACAGTTCTTCAGAAAGTTCCTATCATGGCATATCACCTCTTTGTGATGTTGAATTGTCTGTGAGTGTTAGTCTCTGCTCTCACCTTTAGTTGATGAACAGTAATCAGTAAGTAATTTTCTGTAGAAGAATTGGATTTAATTTAATAGGTCGTCATGATTATGGTCAAATTAATGGAAGAGATTAAAGCAAGAAACAACCATCATGATGGGAATTTTCATCAACTGCTTGAATTCAAAATTGATGTAGGAAATTAAATGCTGAAAGAGTGTTAAATACATATGCTGATAATGCATTGTATATATTGAATAAAATACAGAACAAAATTGTATGTGCTTGCAGTGAAATAATTTATAAAAAATTGATTGAAAAGTGAATTTTAACAAATGTTTTTCTATCAAAATGAATGAAATCACAGATATTTTTTTGATAGAGCAAGTTTCTGTATGTGTAAGATTTGTAGGAAGTAATGACAACAAATCCTTACTAGCTGAATTTTTTTTACAAATATGTACCAGTAATTTCAACATGCGGGGAAGATCTAGCAAACATAATTTTTAAAAGCTTCTTGTTTGGATTTAAGATATATAAGAGGCCAAGGGTATATGATGGTGCTGTTGTCATATGTAGAGCATTCAGGGATATACCATCCAAAATAAAAAAAATTTCCATCTGCACTATGTGTATATTGTGCTTCTTATTCTCTAAATTTGGCTATTTCAGACGTATGCCAAATTAAAAATGTTAGTAATTGCATCGGAGTGGTTAAAAAATGTTATTTGTTCATGAATACTCTTTAAACAAATGTTTTACTGCACAGTATATTAGAACTGTGCTCTTCTTCCAGGAGAGAAGCTTTGAAAAAAATATCTCCGACATGTTAGATATAACAACATTAATTATATATATATAATGCTGAAGCCTATCATACTTTTGATTCATGCTGCTCTTGAATTAAATGGAAATTGGTATGATATGGATTCGTCTGGTGAGGATTACATTCTTATAAATCCATTGAAGTATTCCAATATTTTCATTGCACTTTATTTTCAATAGAAGAAATATTTTTTCTTATATTGCCTTTAACCCTTTCACGGTGGTGGCTAATACATCTAGCCACATACAAACGAATTTTTCTCTAAGCGAGTAGTGGATAGATATTCTAGTATCATGTGTTAATTGAAACAGAAATGCACAAAAACAATACTTATGGCAGTACAACATCTATTTAACCAATAATATCCTCTGATGGAGTCCTGAATTTGGTCTTTCTTTGCAGAAATCTTGCAAATTGTATTTTAGTTATTTTAAATAAAATTTCTGATTTGTACAAAACATTTTGACACGTCAAATGTATCTGTGCCTTTCACCTGAATAAATTTAAACAAATGCAAAAGCAAAACAGCCAATAATAATAATTAGGTTTCTGGAAATTTTTTAGATGTGGATAGAGGGTCTAGCCACCACCCACTTGGAGCATATTACATTGACCTTGGATGTATCGTTCTTCCTCTATTCGAGAGCACACTCAAAATTATATGAGGCTGTTGGAGGTGGAAAATATATACATATCTTGTTTACACCATGTGACAAAACGGGTTGAAAACCTTTCAATATAGCTTTTCTGCATTTACTCCAAATGTTTTATTGAGGCAGATATGATACTCTGAATACTTTGCTTATGTAGATACTTTTAAATTTTTTACTTTAGTATTGTACATTTATAAAATTATTGCACGTTTTTATTTTATTTTTATCATGGGATATAATTTTAATTCATCTTTATAAATTTAGTAAACAATGTGTAGAAAGAGCTTATCTGTACATGAGGCTCTTGCTATATTCCAATAAAAACAGAAAGGGATCTATACAGAAGATATGTTCTTAGCAGCACAAGAAAAGATGTTCATCGTTCTCTATGGCTGTGCCAGACCTGCAGTGTACCACTGTGTCTTCAACCAGTTAGTCTTACTTGCTTTGAAAAGTTTCATAGTAAATAAGTCATCGAAATTTATTAATTACCATATTTATTTCCACAGTAAAATTAACTACTACGCAAAATGTGGATGGACATTATCTTAGAATATATGGATAATTTGAATATATCTTTTTGTATATTCAGTGATAAAAGTATTATTATTTGTTAAAAAAAAGTATTATTGTATTATTTGTAAAGTAAAAGTATTATTTGTACAGAAATTTTACTCTTAATTATTATTATTTTATTGCACATATATGTTGTATTTAATTTTCTTCAAAATTGTTATGTGCATGCATATGAATTTTTCATTAAAAATTTTATATTGTTTATTGTTTTTGTCGTAACAGGTAACCTAAATGTGTTAAGTGTGCAGTGTCTGTAACGTCTAGCCTCCTCCCTAGGAAAAACGCCTCTGATCTGAAGTTTTTTTAAAGACCAAATAATGTTTACAGGGGATGGGAACATTATTTTTATCATAAAGTGTAGTAAGATGAAAAGGTTAACTAGGACTTTGTAATCAAAGGTAATGGATCCCATTGCTGCTGTTCTACTGGGCAATAGTATTGTAAAAGAATTTGAAATTATTTGCAGTAAGTTGGAGACAGTTTTCGATTCTATTTTCCGAAAATCTGAATCTGTTTTAAAAGGAATAATAGATGATATCTATAGAACTGTTCTGCCACAGCTAGCAAGAAACAAATTCTTCATTCTAACATTCCAGCCTAATTACCCAAATCTTATTTTAGCATAACATTTTTTAATCAGTTTTTGGATGCTGTAATTTTATGTTGTAAAGTTTCATAAGATACAAACCAGTTAAAAGTTTTTTAAATATTTTAATCATACTAGAGAATGACTCGTTTCTGCTAAGAAAATAAATTAGATATACTAATAGAAACATATTCTTCAAAATTTTCAGATTGTAGTATTTGTATTTTAACTGCAGAATGTCAGCTATATTGAAAGAAAAAAAAATTCTGTCGCTACAGACTAGATTAATTATTATAGAAGCTTTACATTATTGGAGTGTAGATAAACAATACATCTGAAACGTATTTAAATTATCTATGTTTTTTATACACATATAAAAGTATGTGTAAGTGAAGAAATCATAAATATTTAACAAAAACAGTTATAAAAATAACTTTGTGAAGACTAATATTTATAGATTTTTCATTATACTGGTGCCTTTTCAACCTTTTTTTTAAAAAAATGTGATTGTTTTTTTAAATCATTAAATGATTTTTTTGATTTTTCAATTATGTTGGATTCTGGTAAGTGGGATTTTTTATACCCATGGCATCTTTATTATATTTCTTAAATTATTTTTGTAATTTTTATAACTTGATAAAAATTATATCAATCCTTGAATAGTTTTAGCTTGGAGGAATAAGATTGATAATAGTGTATTCTTTATTTTTACCAAATGGTAATTTTAAACTAAATAAATTGCTTCTTTTTTGTCAATGATGATATGCAACCCCAAATTTGATTTCTGTGTAAGCTACTGCAAAGATTTTTTTTCAACATCTTAAGAAATTCTTTACATAAAAAAAAAAATAATCCAGGATTGATTTTACATATTCTTCAAGTAAATATCAGATATATCGCCCAACCTCAAATTCAGGCCAATTTTATTGTGTGCAGTAATACTTTCCATGAGCTGTTTTACATTTGGATTTTCCTATCAATTTAAACAATCCACTTAATAAACCATTCCAAATCTTTCATCCAAAAATACAACCCCAGATACAGGTCAGATTACAGACTTTTGTCCTCAAAATTTAAATAATAGCCAACGTTTTGTTACTTTAAACTGTTTTCAATACATATTTGAGAATTTAATTGTACCTTAATCTTGGAAGCATGCAATAGTTTTTCCAATTCTGAAACCTTGCAAAGATAAAACTACAAAATCTTCATTCAGACCAAACGTTTCCAAACTTTTTTGTCAAATAGTGTTGTTGCTCAAAGGAATTATTTTGTGTTTATCATATGCAGCTTTATGCAGAACAGTTTTTAAAATCTCCTCTGTGACTGTCAAAATTAGCGGTTCTCTGATAGTGTGATCCTGATTTTGCTATTTATAGTAAGATACTGAAAGCATCATCTCTTTTTTTATCTCAATTTGAACATACTGTCCACCATGGGTCTCATCTAAAGATTTTTTCCCATGTTTGAAAGTATTTCAAAAATCTTAGCCTGTTTTATGAGGGTGATACCTTCTTTGATGATCCTACAGTTTGGAGATTTTATGGAGTTTTTGCTTAAAACTGTGTTGTACACAAGGCAGATGGATAGGCATTTGTTCAACAATGATGGAATGAAGACAAACTTCAAATAATCAATATTATACTGCTTACATTTCTTAGATTCATCCATGTTTAGTAGCAGCTATCTGTGGACAAAAATTCAGCTATTTAAATATATTGAAACATAACAATTAAAACTGATTCTGGTGTAAAACTTTATTTTAGTCTTGAGTTAGATGTACAGAGTGCTTTTTTTAATTAAGTACTTTTTACCTGGTTGTAGTACTCACTAAATAAAGTTTTTCTGCAAAATTTACCCAGTACAAAAGTGTAGAAAAATTAAAAATTCCACCTTATGTCCACTACTAAGTGTCTTAATCTATTGAAAAGGAAAATTTACCTACTTGCTTGATATGTGATTGTGTGGCTATTAAATAACAAGACTGATGCTGTAAAACGTTTTATTTTGGTTTCATACATATTTACTTATGACTTTAAATATACACCCCTCCTCTATCCCCACAATACTCCATGCAAATTTTCCATTGTTAGAAACAATTCTGGAAGTCTTCTGTCAGCTGCTTCAAAACATGTGCCACTCTCTCTTTCACAGCTTCAACAGACTCAAATGTTGTTCTTTTTAATTCAGATTTCACTTTAGGAAACAGATAGAAGTCGTATGGTGCAAGATCCGGGGAATAAGGTGGGTGGTCTAACATTGAGATGCTGTACTTAGCTAGAAACATCTTGACAGACAATGCAGAATGACTTGTCCTTCCACAATTCAGGTCTTTTTTTCCTTATTCTTTCACAAAGTTCAGTAACAACGTGAAGGTAGTAATGTTGATTAATAATTTGACCTTCAGGAACCCAGTGAATGTACACAATCCCATGAATATATATAAAAAAATCATTGCTTTGAATTTTGATTTGCTCATTCAAGCTTTTTTAGTTCTCGATGAAGATAGGCTCTTCTAGTACACGGATTGGTGCTTCATTTCAGGATCATTAGTAAAAAACCCTGATTCATCACACATTATTAACCTCGCCAATAAGTTAAGTAATTTTCAATGGCATACAAAATGTCAGTACTAACATTTTTGCGAGTTTCTTGTTGAAGCGTGAGAATTTTAGGCATCATTTTGGCACACACTATTTGCATGTTAAAATTACAATGTAAGATGGGCTGTATAGAATCTTTGTCAATTCCTGGGGTCTCTGCAATGCCATAAATGTGTAACCAATGGTCAGGTTGAACCAGATTACCGATTTTTTGCGATATTGTCATCCGTTTATGATGTGGAAGGACAACCTGGGCGTGATTAATCTTCAACGTCTTAGCCATCTTGGAAGTGTTTATAGCACTGAAAAGCATGTGTATGTTTCATTCATTACTATACACTTCTTTCAATAAATTATAATTTTCAGTAGTGTTTTTTCTCCAAGTTTCATATGAAATTTCACAACCATTCGTTACTCCATTGTTACACTACTCATTTTTCTGGCAAAACAAAAAATAATAATTCAAGATAAAAACCAGTGTTTTTAAAAGCAACGTTTTTATATAATGACAAAGTATATTAATTATTATACATTAAATTAAAAAAAAACATGCGTTAAATACATAAAAAAATGTAAATATAATTTCAATTTAATCAATCATTTGTTAAATATTTTTACTGAAAAATTTTATAACACATACACGCCTTTCCTTCTTAGTTTCCAAATATTTTTGGATTACCAGATCTAACCACATGGAGGTGATCATCTCACCTCACTGTTGAGGCTAATTTGAGTATGATTGGATAAGTGTAGATAAATCTACAAGAATTACGCATCATACTTTTCAAGACCCAAAAACGTGGACAAAACACAAACGAACTTTATTATTTTTTAAGGAACATGAAAACATTTCACAAAAATAAGAATAATTTTTTAAAAAAAAATTCTGAAATTAGTTTAACAGACAAATATTTATTATATAATGCCTTGTTAATATTTTCATAATATTTTCCTCATACTTAAGGGATATCAGCCTATATTGCACCACATCCTTCATCAATCTATCTCATAATTAAGCAATGGATACAATAAATTCTTTTTCAGATTAAGTGATTTTTAGCAATTTGCGTAGACTAAAAAATTACGATTGGAGCAAATAAAAGTTATGTATCTAATAATTTTTACTAATTCATGATTTCTAGTCGACATGCCAATAATTTAAATTCTACTTTCTTAGTACTTCTGAAATGCTGTACATAAAATTCTAGAAAACATAATTTTTAACTTTAAAATTTACTTAAAAAGAGACATTTGTGAGCGTATTAAAAAATTCATAATATAAAATAAAAACATGCATTTGAAAGTTTGTAAGTCATTCTATTAAAAATGGGAACCAGATTTCAGAAAAAATTATTGTGAAGTGACATGGCACCAAATATTGGAACCTTTCTTTGTTGCAGATGATTACTAACTAAAAGTCAGCAACTCTTACTATCTCCCCTTTGTGTGTAGAAAATTTGTATGATACCTCATGTGGCATATGTGGAATTTCGGTGTTCCCAGAGGGGAGAGAAATTTTTTCCTCAATCCTAAAAGCGCTGAGTGGAAAGGATATTTTGAATTATTAAAATTATTGAAATGTTAGTTAAAACTTGTCGCAAATGTCTAAATATTGCATTGTTAGGTGAGTAAGAACAATTCCCAAAGTTTCAGTGTTGTAGCTGGATAGGAAGTTGGTTAAATTAACGATCGAAAATTTGATGACACACACACACCAAGTGAAATTGGGAAAAACGTTGTTAAAAAATAGTAACTCTAATGCAAAAGGAGGTTATAGCTCTATAGATTAGTTTGCAGAAGCGAGAGACAATGCATTCTAATGAGAAGACTTCATGTTGAGTAGCTGTTGGTTGCTGGAGTTTGGCTCATGTGTAATTCTTCAGTTTCAGCATCAGTTTCATTATTTAATATCCACACCTCATATTCAATGTAATGCAAAATATTTTATTGTTTTTTAAAGAAGGTGCTTCATTCGTCACAAAACATAAACAATTTGCATAACAGCCTTTATTATTGTTTTTAAGATGCATCCTAATTAACTTTTAGAAATTATTCGGGCTTCTTAACATAATCGGCATCTCTAAGCAGTTGTAGAAAGTACAAAAATAAAATTCATTTGAAAAAGAAAATTAACTTACCATTCTCAAAATTCAAAAAAGAGTGCATTGATTCACTTTAACTTGTATGCACCTAACTACCTATTTATATTTTTGAAAATATTTACTTACATTTTTTCTCAAAATTCAGAAAGCAATTGCAGTGTTTATGTCTGACACTTGTATTTATAATTGGAGAATTAAACAAATTCCTGCAAGCACAAATGATACATTTCCACTGTTCTTACAAAGCACTGGTGCCTGTCTAGACAAGCATTGCTATTGTGCATATGTACACAGTGCATTGCTACTGATATCAAATGTGCAATTTTTTACAAATTTCAAGTACTGCGACCACAAAGCAAATAGATACCTATTTACACAAGTGTATAAAATATACTTAACATATAATGTATATGCATATTATATAAATAGATATGTAAGTACATTGGTAAGATCTTTGTTGGTGTATTATGACATTCACAGAATGCGTAACTTTTGGAAATAACATGCTTAAATGGGACCCCTGTTGACATCTTATGCACCCCCAATTTTTTCTTTCATTGACATGGACACCTTGCAAATTGGAGTTAATTCCTAGGAGTCCATATAGACCTCTTTAGAAACCTATTATGTAGACCAGGAGTATTCAATCTTTTAAACTTTAGGGAACTCTGAGCTTACTGTTTTCTTGAAGGAACCTCTTACTCGAAGAGCAGGGGAAAAAAGGGTATCAAAGCTTTATCGAACTAAAATTTATAAAATTATTGCTTCTTTATTTTGTCACAGTACAAGCATCTTAATAAAATAATGAATGTTAATCTCTTAGAGGCTTAAGACCATATTCTTTGAGCAATTTCCCCCTAATTTGAGATAAATCATCTAAAAAATCATTCAAAACAATATGTACAGCCTTTTTTTTTTTTTTTAAATTAAAAAAAAATCGGCAATTTTTGGCCAGTCCATTATAATTGACATTGGGTCTTAATCTAGTAAAAACATGTTACTGATTAAATATACAACATAATTTCATTATTTTTGCATTGAATATTGTATATTAGCTATTTTTAATTCAAAAAATTGTAAAAGTATAATAAAACTAAATTCAAACTGCTGTGATAACGCATCAATCAATAACTCCCGAGACTAACATTGAAAACAACATTTTTTTGCAAAATTTTTTTTTTATTCATCAACATAACACCTTTTGTTAATCACCTTTTAGGGTAATACAATCGTTCCAACGCTTTTCCAAATCTTTTTTTCCCCCTTCAAAAAAAAATCCCCCCCTTTTTTTCGCAAGAAATCTTTTTTGTTGCGAGTAAATAGCGATAAACAGCTTTCTGAATCATCGACTTGTTGCTGTTTTTGTTCCATCGAAAGCAATCGCGGCACCCACTTGGAAAAAACCTTTTTCATGAAGGATAGTAAATACACTTCCATATGATATCTGTGTCATCTCAGCAATCTCACGGAGCTTCACTTTACGATCTTTCATTATAATTTTTGTCACTTCACTCACATTTTCCGGTGTAACGGCTTCCACAGGTCTACCCGAGCGTTCCGCGTCATTTGTGTCGGTACGACCACGTTTAAACTCGGCAAACCACCGACAAATCGTTGCTTTTGATGGACAAGAGTCCGGGTAACATTTTTCAATCCAATGTTTCGCTTGCACGGTGTTTTTACCCATTAAAAAACAATGTTTTATCAGAACACGAAACTCGGTTTTTTCCATTTTTTAAACAAACTACAAAACGACTTTACTCCAACCTCGATAACTCAGCTGTTTCTGGTCCGATCGACTTAAAATTTTGACACGTTTCAAGCAAAGGTTCGTACTCTAGAAAGACCTGGTTACTGGTTTACTACGAGCGCCATCTCTGGGTTAGTCTCGGGAGTTATTGATTGATGTGTTATATCTTCAATGGTTGCTTTCTTGTCCACTATTTTTTAAATGCTTGTGGAACAAGTATCCTGTCAAATAATTTCAAGTTTTGCTTAATAGATGACAGTACTGGACTGTCCAATATAATGGAGTGCCTGATCTTAAGATATAAAACTAAATTCTTTCACTACATGTAAAATAAAAATGTCCAATAGAATGGACATTGGGTCTCGAGAGGTTAAGGTAGCTAATGGTTCCCCCCCCCCCAAAAAAAAAAATTATGAATAATAAACAAAAGCAATAACATTTTAAATTATAACAAGTTAATAAAAAGAAAATTTTTTTATTGCAAATTATTTTTATGTCTGGAATAATTGTTGAAATCTGCAACATAATGTCATCTTCAGCATCCAATCTGTTTTTGTATTTTGTTCTTGTCATAGCGTATTAAGGGAAAGATTTTTTACTTACATAGGTTGAATCAAATGATATCAGATGTTTCACAGCTCTAGAAAATTTCAGGATATTCTTTTCTAATTGCAATCCGAAAATGCATAATATCAATTTGACTAAAATTTAGTTTCAATTGAGTGTCAGTCGATATATAAATTTTTTGTTCTTTTTCTTTTATTGGGAGTTCGGAGTTGTCATGGTCTTGAGAAGGATTTTGGATCCAAGATAATTTTTCTTTTTGAATAGGGAAATATTCAAGAAATATTTTTTACAGATCTGATAAATTTTGGACCAAATTAATTTTTATCTTTTTATCGAGATTAGGTTAATGTCTACTAAAATATTATGCAAATAAGGAAAGCATTCGATATTATCTTTCAAAATACAATCTGCGCAAAATTTCTATTTTAAAAAAGTGGCATCATTTTACTTTATACTTTGAAAATAGTGAAATAAGTGGGCGATTGTTCATCTGAGCTAAGGAAAGGAAACTAATATGCGACCTAATGCGTCTCAATTAATGTATTTGTAGCTCATGAATTTTATGAAATTTAAGATTTTATTTTATCTGCAAAATATTTATTTTTACAAGCAAACTGCCTTTAAGAATTGATTACTGATAAAAAATTAAAGTTTTGGCGCAAATGGGGATGAATTAATTAAGCAAATAGTGATCTCTTGCAGAGTCCCTGTCAAAGTTCCAGGGAACCCTTGGATGTGGAACCCATGTTGAAGATCCTGATGACCAACAACTTTAACTTCAGTTTTTTTTTTTTTTCGCTCAATAGCATTTGAAGGAATTTTTGCTGGGGTTATCTCTTAATATCTGACTGTTGAACAAAAACTTCATTCTTATCAATATGGATTTGTACCATTTAAAGATAGCAGACCTGCAACATAAGTCATACACAAAGCTACTGAAGACACCAAATTGGAGAAAAAAATATTTGTGTGGGAATAAGCTTGGTTATAAAAACAGTATATATGATTCAGTTTATGTTGATGGACTTTTATATAAGTGTCTTCAAATTGGAATCATAGGAAAAATGGCATCATGGATCAGTATTTTTCTCACATCAAGATAATCACAGATTCAATGGAGAAGAAAGTTATTCTAAATGGTAGTGTGCTTCCCCATATATACATACATTCTATATGCATGACCATTTCGAAACTTTAGAAATAGAATGTTCAATGTAAACTGATGACATCATTATTTACTGCTCTCATCTGTTGCTGGATATTATTTGTAGAAAATTGCATAATACTTCAAAAAAAAAATAATAATACAATGGTGCACTTATTGGAATATTACCTTAAACCCTGATAAAAGTTTTATAGTGGAACAGATTATGTTAAGATGCTCTCCGTAACATTATGTTGGTTGGATTCCTACTCCAATGGCAATCCTCAATTAAATATTTGAGAATACATTTTTCTAAACTAAAACAAAATATTTCTATAATGAATCAGAAGAAAAAGAAAACCTTGAAAAAATTGATGCCCTTTAAGATATGGCATATAAACACTACAATTCAGAGCTGAAGATTTAATTAAATTGACCAACAAAAGTATAAGTAGTATCTTTTACTTTTGTTACATCATAAATAAATTGCCTAAGTGTTAATGCAAAAGCAATTTGAAAAATCTCCCCATCTAAAGGATTTCATAATAGAGTTTGGGGGAGGGGGTCACCACTCATATCTGGAAAAAAGCAAAGGAAAAGGTACTAACTGAACTTTGTTAATGAATATTTCCAAAAGGATTTCGATTGTTAGAAAACTTCATTTTACCAATATGAGTAATTATAATTCTTTTGAAGGTAATGAATGTGGTAAAATTCGGCTGTGGGGAAACAAAAATTTGAAATTCATAAATGCAAAGTATAGTTCAGGAGTTGATGTTGGCTGCTGGTGTCAGGAAATTAATATTCATTTAATGTATAATTGATTGTTTTAAATACTTAAGTACTGCAAAGTGACATGCAGACATCCATTGTCAGTTTGCTGCAAGTGGATCATTCAGCATGATAACAATGAGAAGCACACAGCAAAGATTGTGAAAGAATAGTTCCTTTACAAAGTACCTATGCAGTTCTTTATCCTACCTCAGTTCCCAGATTTCAATCTCATTGAACATATATGAATTTGACAGTAGTGTTAGAAAATACAGAGTTTGAATAAATGCATTATTTTAAACATTGTCTGAAATCATGCCAGACCTCTCATGAAATCTTATTGCCTCAATGTCTAGGAAAATGCTAGCTGTCATTGATTCACAAGGTCAAGTTATGATATTAAATTTTTTTTCATTTGCATAAGTTGTGCTAATGTTTTTAATAACACAAAAGTGTGTATTAAATAAATTGTTTTTCCTTTACAAGTTTGGTTTTTTTTACATAATTGTATGTGAAGGGAATCTGTGTTTCAATTTTTATATTGTTTTTGTAATTAATAAAATTGCCATTTATGAAGGTGTATTTTTATTTTTGTAACTGAATATATATTTATATTTATTAGTCTTATGAACAAAGCCCAGATGGTAATAATCTAAAATAAGTTTTTAATGAGTTAAACCTCTTTTCAAATTAATAAGCTTATGATTATAGTTGATTCTTTTTGTTGCGACTTGGAGAAATGTGAGAGAAATGCATCTCCAGTTTTATGACGCATTACTCTCATTCCTGAACTCCTTTCCCGGCTGTACTGTTATTAATCATATTTGTGTTTAACTCTCCAATTTTAATTCCGTTAAACAACTAGATATTTTTCTGAAATGGATATCAAAATTTTGGTTTTGCTGTGGTGATTTTGTAGTCAAAATGACTGTATACCATTCATTCTCAAGAAGAGAAATTTGTTTGTTTACAGATGAGGTTTGTTGGTCATGCATTTTCTTAATTATATGTGCATGATTCGTTTTTTTATGGTTCAAAGGTAAACCTTTCATAACCATTTTGTTAACCAGACTTCAATGTTATGCATAATCTGTTAAATGTCTGTGGGTTGGTGTAAAATGGTAGAATTAATGCCAGAGAGGTACTGCCTGTCAACTCTAGGATTTTTGTTTAATAGAATTCAGTGGTGTCTCATGAATTTGAAAGGAATTTTTTTTTTCTTCTATGTTAGATGATATTTTAAAATTTATGCCTGCTGTTTTGTGTTAAATATCCAAAAAAAAAAATTGTGATAAAAATAGTTTTATCACAATTGTTTTCATTGTGAAATTTTGTTACTCATTTGTTTTCTTACCTGCTGTTATCATATGCTACAGCACAACATTTATAATAATAGAATAGAACCTATCAGATATGCTAATTCTTGTAGCAGTCCAAAAAAAATAAAAGTATGAAAACATTTACATTATCTATTGAGGACAAATAAAAGACTTTTGTAGCAGAAGCTGAACATATCTAGAATTAATTTATTTGTATGTTTATTTTTCAAATTATATATGAGAAAATTTTTAAATATTTTTTAAAACAGTACAATGGAGAAATAAGGTTAATTTCTTATAAGTATTTGCTTTTTTTTATTTTTGCTTTACATAGTTTTATCTTAGAATTTAATCTTTTAATCACTATTTTCGAATTTTTGCTTTGATATTCAACTATTCATTATAATTTAAGAAAATTTGTTTCGCTTTATGGATATTTTAAAGTACTTTTATATTGATTCCTATAAATAATTAAATATATCGGTATTATTGAGCTGAAGAGTATTAAAGTTAATATAATGTGACAAAAATAATTTATAAAAATTATGTTTAAATTAAAAATGTTTTATGCTTAATTTATAGGTGCATTATTTTCATTTAAAAAAATGAAATTCGTTGTATATTTCAATTTTATATTTTAACTTGATATGTAAAATACATTTGTTTATTTTTTTTTCAGGAGTTAATGAAGGCAAAGAATTCTAAGCAAAGAAAGTCTACCAGTTCAGTGTCTACTCCTGTATATAATTCTTCAACTATTGATCTCATGTATCCTTTATCAATTTTTTTCCCTTAAAAAAGAAGAGAGTAAATGGTGAATGAGTGTTTAATCAAGATTTTTAATAATACGAATGTTTATTAAAGAATTGTTGATTGTAATGTCCATTATTTTTTTTAATCAACTACAATTTACCTTCTCCTTTATATTAAATTTATTTGAATGTAACTCAGTATTAGCACTAAAATTGGTGTATGTGTGTGTGTGTAAAGGAATGGAAAATTTTCCCTTATTAAACATAATTTTTGTTCAAGATCAAATAGATTTGATTTACCGTTAATTTTTTGCAAAAATTTTATGATACAGTTTTTATATTGTGTTTTAAAGAATGTATCAAATTTAGCTTTCATAATTTGAAAATGATACACATATAAAGTTACATATTTTAATAGCAAATTAACTTAATTTCCCTCTCTTGCTTTTATTCATTGTTGAAATAAAGCAAGTTAACTAAAAAAATTCTTCTTTAATATAAATGAATTTATATATTGATTTGCATTTACTTCACAAAAATTGCTTAACTCACATTTTAGATGTAACAATCATTTTGAGACTGCTGATAAAGTAAGGATTTATTTAGCATTCAATAAATTATTGACAAAGTATGTTAGCCCAGTTCTGTTTTTTTAACATAAAAAGATTATTTGTTGAGGCTAATATTATTTTCTTCCTTTTTAGGGCAACAAAAATTATATTCCTGCATTAAATCAAAGCCCTGTCTTTTCACCTAAGTCATTGACACCCACCTGGTAAGAAAAGATTACAGTTAAATTATTGTTCTATCTATCTATATATACACACAGAGTGATTAATTTCTATGAATATTCTACACATTTAACAACTTTTTTATCTCAATCGGACAATTTCTTCTTGGTGCATCATTTTTTTTATAAGAGTGTATATATATATATTAAAATAAATTCTACCAGAGATTAAATATTATTTTTCATTTACTTGATTATCACAATCTTAATTACATTAAATTTAATTGTAATATGTTTTATTCATATTAATAAGAATACAAATCAAAATTTTGAACTTTTTTTATTGTTATAATTTGTTTAATTTTTCCTGTTATAATTAAATTTAATTATTTGTATTCATCAATTTTAATATTAAAATGTTACATAAGTATAATTATAAAATTAGTTAATCTAAATCTTTCAAAATGTAGTGTGTGTATATATATATATATTATCAGAGAGGATAGGCTTTTAATTTATTATGGTATGCCTTGGTTATTCTTTAAATCAATGTCACTATAATTGGTAAATTATTTATTACTCTTTTTGAGAATATTATTTACTGACAAAAATTTATTAATGGAAATTGATTCAAATCAACTCACAGTTCCTGAAATAAATAAATTTAATAAGTCACTGAAAGAATTACTGTTCAAGGGGGAAAATAATTCTTTGTTTCAGTTTTACACCTTCTAAAAAATATGCTACTAGAAATGGTGTTGGGGATGCTGTATGTTCTTTTGGTGAAGTTCAAAATGTAGAATGGAAACATTCAAATGAATTTTCTTGTTCTGTGACTGCATACAATGAAAAAACTGTTATCCGTGAATCATATCCATATATGTGTGAGAAATTGCGAGATAGAGCATCTATACTTAATGACATGATTCAAGAAGCATCAAATGATTTTGCTAAAGAATATGGTGTAGAAGACTGGGGTCATATCCATTTACCATCTGTGGTAATTATGAATCTTTTATTAAGTTAATAAATAGTTGCATTTTTTTTTTTTTTTTTTGCATGAATGTTTCTTAGTTGTATTTTAAAATGCATATTATAGCCACTGTAAAATTTAGGCTATGCTACCTTTGTCATTTATTTCATGTTATCTTTGAAAGAAAAAGGTGTGAGCTTCACTTGTATATTTGTTTTTCTAAACTGTTTAGTTAACTTATATATTCTAATTCAGATATGAAATATATGCCAAAATGTTATGTGTTCTTAAAAACTAAATAAGAATTATTACTTGTAGCTTTTTACAGAATTGTTTGTCTTAAAAACATTTATTTTAATTCAGTTATGGGCAAATAAAATGAGTGTAAAAATACTTTTCCAAATTTTAGAATTAAAAAAATTCAATTTATTGCAACAAAGAACAAAATAATTTTTATGTAATATTTCTAGTTTAGAAAAATATTCTTGAAAAATACCATTTAAAATGTTGATAACAATAATTAACAAATAAAATGAAATAAATGATTAATGCAGTCTTTAACAATAAACTTTTTTTAAAATTTTAAATACCTGCCGAAACTTACTGCCTATAATTTTCCCTCCCTTCGTTAGAAAAATTACATTCAGGATTTCTCCCCTCTTTTAAATGAAATATTCTTTTGGTCCATTAATTTTTTTTTTTTTATTTTAAGATTGTAAAATTGCTAATCAGATTGGAGGCAGCTTGGATATAATTACTAGAATAAATAATTTGGAAGAGGATATTCTTGCATAAAATTATCCATACGAAATATCAAAGGTAGACATTTTTAATGAAGTATAGGAAAATGCCTTTGATTTTTAAAATTTTATCTAGTAAGAAAAAAAAATTTAGAAAAATTGCTTGGGAAAAAATTTAAAATTGGTTAAAGGGATCCGCATTGTAAATGACTCTAAAATAATCTTTTTTTACTATTTGATGACTTTTACTGAAAATGGAAACTTGTTTTTTGAATAAAACTGTATGTTAGTTACAAAATTAATCACTTATTACAAAACACAAATTTCATTTTATTATTAATAAATTTAATGATATAGATGTAATGTAAATGAATAAAACATTTTTGTTATCTAAAAGTAATTGTAACACCCTTTTTTTTATGTGAAATATAGCAAAATTATTGGTCTATAAGAAATTACTTTAAAAGATGCTGTCTATATAAGTAGCTCTCTCTCTCTCTTTCTTCTTTCAAATATAAAACATCATTAGATTTAATCTTTTTACAAAAAAAAAAAAGTTACAATAATCTAGTAATCTTATCTGACTAAGGTATATTATGAATTCAGACTGAAATCAATCCAATACCCCCTTTTTTATATTTCAATTATTAAATTGATTTTCATCAGAAATATAAAAAGATTGTCATCGTGAATTGTGAAATTTCTTATTAAAGGATTTTTTTCTACATATAAATGTTCATGAATATTAAGATAAGATTACTAGATTATTCTATCTTTTTTTGGATTAAATGTTTTTTTTTAAAGAATTTTTGGTCGATCTTTACATTTTTACTTTTTCTCATCATAGTCTATCACTATTTATTGAATTTTGAAATTGGACAAAGTTATTTTTTTACTGATATCTTTTTGAGCATGGCGTATTACATGTCTTGATAAATATAAGAATAAACTTCTTCTTCTTCTTTTTTTTTAATAACATTTTGTATTTAATATGTGAAAAATTTTGATTTAACTGAAGTGAACTTTACTTATCAATGTATGAAGTTAATTTTTTTGCTTTAAATTGCAATGAATAACAATGGTAACTGTATATGATATATATATATATATATATCATGCATTTTTTATTTTTTATTATACTTACAGCAATTTAAAGATTTTATTTACAGCAATTTTTTCATTTTGAGGCTTTTTGTCTTCTGTAATTTAATCCATTTATTTTAACTTGTTTGTCTTATTTTAATTGGATTGTGATATGTTTTTACAATATGTATATTTATTAATTTAGTAATAAGCAATTTTTGCTATTTTTTAATTTTACTTTTATCTTGGCTAATTTAATTTTGCTATAGTTTTGTGATTTATTATTAGTATATATACGTGTTTATTTTGTGTATATTTTGAACATTAATAAATGTATTATTACTTATATGTCTTAATATATATATATCTTATATAAAAATACATGTACTTGAAACTATTGTATAAATATTAGTTGTGTATTAGAGGTGTTCTGATCTTAAACCAATTATTGTTAAGTTTCTTAAAAAATTGTTTAAAACGTGAATAGTTGAAATTTCAACAGATAAAAATCTGGGCCATTCTGAAAGAGTGGGAAGTATGCAGGTACATGTGTTTTCTAATTTATCCAATTTTTATTGCATTACACGTTTTGAATTCATATATACAACTTTTACAAAATGGACAGGAAACTGTACCAGTAATTGGTCGTATTTGCTCAGACAACAATGGGAGATTAAATCCAACTTCTCTGCTGCTCGAAGGATCCCAAGAAATATCTTCAGGGCAAACAATTCCTTTAGATGTGAGCAATCTGGAAAAGTTTTCTTTTTTTCCTGGTCAGGTAGATAGTTTTTATCTTGTTGTGTTAATTTGTTATTTACTGTGAATAAATTTATGTTGCAGTAAGTAATCACTTATTGTTATTGGAGCATTGATTTTAAATGTAATTCAGATTTTGAAAACTGTAATTAATATAGGGAGTAAAATAAAACTTCTATAATTAGCAATAATATGTAAATATTAAAAATGAATGAACCACGAAGGCTTTGTTTTTAGCTAAGGTGTTACAGTTATTTCTTTCTCTCCATTATTGAACTAAAAATCTATAATTTAGAGGAAATTTACAATTAAGATTACTTAGACAAATTTACCCATGTAAATAAGCAGTATTGAAAAAATTCTCTCTCTCTCTCTCATTTTAAACTTGAATTCTAGTGATAAATATTTAAAACAATTCTGGGTTTAAATGGCAGTATATTTTTTGAGAAAAGGTAATTTAATTTTTAAAAAAAATAGCTGTAGAAATAAGTGAACGAAAATATAACTTTAAAAAATAGAAGGGAAATTCAAATTAAATTTGAAGTAGGAAGACTTATTTTCAGAGGCATATTGCTGATATTAACTGAGCAAAGCTTCAGAAACAATGCTAAATTATGTTTATTATACAGATTCCCATAACATATTGTTATACAAGATTTAGTAGATGTTTTATAAATATTGTTTGCTGTGGTTTCAACTTGGTGTAATTCTTTGCTTGGCTCATGTCAAACAATTCTGACAGGCTTAAGTTGGCCTTAGATGATAAATTAAGCCACAATTAAACTTTAAACAGAGTAAAATAGACACCAATCTTCATAATTACGTTTACTTACAATTAAATGGAAGTCAATCATCAAACTTGCTGGTTATTATTGGCTGATGAACAAATATCATCAGGATAGAATCAGAATCAATGTTGTCTGTGATGCAAATCATCTGTTATGTACATGAGAAATGTGCATTTGATCCAGTCAAATTGACAGTTTAGAAATAAGCAGCCAATCAAAAAAATTCAACTTGTATGATGCAAAAAAATATTGAATACAAATTCCTGATGCCTCATTGCCAGATATGTGGGATGACATCATATTGGTGACAAGTAAACCAAATGCACTACTAATTGAGATCTATTTCATTCAACTCGCAGTATAATAGCAGATTCACATTTTTTCCCACTGTGCTGGTATTATATAATTGTTAGCCTTGGACTTGTGATTTGAGCATATGGTCACTCCTTATGAACTGAATTGAGTGTAAAAAGTACCACCTTTATTAACAGCAAGAACATAAGATTGTGATTGTGACTCTTAATGAATAGCTTGTATTTATACAATCAATTACCCTAGTGTGCCATTTTGCATGCATATTGGGGCCAATTATTATTGAAGTAATAAACTTTGTTGTTTTTCTAAAATTATACAGTTCACTCATTTTTACAATTTATCGCATCTAAACTATCCTCCCCAAAAAATCTAAAACTTATTATTAATTATAACCATCTCTGAAATACTATGTAATACTTAGTTTTCTTGCTGGGAAACTAATTCAGTCATTTCCTGTCAAATGAACATGCAATTAATATGCATTGCATGATTGTTTAATTAATGTTGCACTTGAGAAGCAACACAGGTTATTGGTGATTGACCTTTTAATTTTGAACCTCGATCAAGTGAAAAGGATGACACTTAAGCTGGTACCTTTCTCTCCAAACTCCACACCCAGCCATTGGGAAGGTTTAGGACCTTGACCAGATTTAACGTGAATCGGTCAATCTACACAGTGGGTTGTCGGTGGTATTGGCTTAAACTCACAACTCAATGGAAATAATGCCTGCCCCAAGTCCTTAACCATGATCTCTAGGCTACCACAGTCATGTAATTAATATGCAAGTAAATTTAAACAACATTCAGTAGCTCACTATCATTATTAATATATTGTCTTTTTGTTTATCAAATTGATGGTTGAATTTGAAGTGTAGAAATGTTCACAGCATATTGAATAATTTTATGAAGTGTGTTGGATTATTTCATAGGTTTTGGTTATTTTGGCCGTACAGTGCTAAATTATTTGGGATATTACTTATAAAAAGTGGGAGAAAGGTATTTTTTATTTAGGAAAAGTGAAATTTATCTTTAAAAGTGGAAGCTATCTCCAGAAACGGAACATAATTTCTAGTATATTTTTGTGCCGAAAATACCATTGTATCAAAATAATATTACAGCATAACAAAAGTTTAAAAAAAAATCCAAGTTAAGAAATTTGAAAATTCAAAGAGATGAATAGAAGCAGAATTATTACATGAATAAAAAAGGGAATGTGTTTTCTGGTTCTGTATCTACTCTTGTACAATGATGTGAAATTGATACTCGTTTGTGTCAGACCACACTCACACACTCAACTGTGGCTCCTGACTTATGTTATATTTCCATATCCTCACCATAGAACAAGAACAACAAACTTGTCTTTGCTTTGTTCTTTTATACTTCATTTTACTCATATTAGTAATTGTTTTCTTTATACACAGACATAATCATCTCATCTATCAAAATAAGAAAGTTCTTCAAATAGTATACTAATTACATTTTTAATAATAAAAGTATATTAAGAAGTCTTAGTAAAAAGTTTATAAAAAAGGGTCTACTTATTGATTTTGCTGTAATAAATCATTAATTCAGAAACAATCCTGTCGCATTAACATCTCTTCATACTTGATGTTTTTTTTTTTTTTTTTTTTTTTTTCCCCATTATGTTTTTAAAAAAGCAGTTGATAAAAAAAAACATTGTTTTGTTCTATATATATTTTAATTTGCATATTTTTTTAATTTTGCAGATAATAGCTGGAACAGGCATCAACAGTTTAGGGAAAAAACTAATTATGAAAAGTCTGTATGAGGTGAGTAAAGTTTTATCAGCTATATACTGATCAAACTAGTAATCTTGAAACGAACGAAATGAAAAATATTCATTTATAAAAAAAAATCTAATAATCTTATTGTTGTGTAATGTGTTTTTCAAAATTTTTTGTTGTATAATTGTATTTTTTATCTTATAACTGGGTTTTCAATGATAAATTATAATTTTTTATTAATGCTTCTATTAAAATTTATCATGTATATTTGTTTTTTATTTTTATATTTAGAGTACCTTCCCTGAGATTCATCCTAAAGCTCCTGATTTGGCAAACTGCTTAGGTAATTTATTAGTTTTTATTTATGAATGAAAAATGGTAATTATTTAAAACATTTGTAACTCAATAAAATAGGCTAACAAAGTATTTGCTGTGTGATGGAAATTTTTTAAAAAAAGCATTGTTTAAAATGCTGAATTTTGTTTGTGTGATTCTAGAAAGGCTTAGAATGTTTTACATGCAAGCAATAATCTTATTTATTCCAAAAAAATTTCAGCATTAAATGAATTGTAAATTTAATTTAATCAATTATAGAGTTATTATTCCCTTTTAAACAAATAACTTAACAGATTTTATTCCTCAAAAATTTCAGTATTAAATCAATTGAAAACTTATTTTTATTTATGATAGAATTATTACTCTCCCTTTTAAATGAATAATTTGACAACTTCATTTTAAAAAAATCAGAAAAATCTATGTCATCTTTAGACTAGTTTAAACTTTGTTTTAAGTAATTGTGAAATTTTAAGATTTATGAATGGGAATATAATATTTTTCCTTTATTTTAAGCTTATCTTTATTATTATTTTTCTCTTATTCAATACTGTTAGTTTAAAAATCAATTTCATGTATAATGATGTGGAGCAAGTGTAATGGATCCCCCTTCCCTTTTTTGGTTCTGGATTAAAATTAAATTATAATACAGGATTATTCAAAAAGATTCGTCTAATTTCAAAATTACATATTTTCAAAAATAAATGACACAAAATGTTAAGGAAGACATGAATACAAATGAAGAATATAGAAGTTTTATATTATGAAAAATAGATAGCCTTCGTGAATTCTTCATGAAGCTATTTCTTGGAAGCTGTTTTAGAAACTTTCACAGAACTACCTTGCAATTAGATTGGTTGCTATGAAACAGATGACTTGATGATACACAGCTCACCACCGAAGTCACTTGATATGGCCACATGCTTTCTTTTTCTTTGAGGGTTTTTAAAAGATAAACTGTATGTGCCACAAAACCCCACAAATTCATTTGAACTTATACAATGGGTACAATAAATAAACCCCAACACTTTACAATGTGTTTGGCAGGAATTTACATGGAGAATGGACATTATATGTGTAACTGAAGGAGGTTATATCTTAACACTTTTAAAAAAAACTTTTCTATTTTCATTCTGTGTCATTTACTTATAGAATTTGGAAATGTGATGAATCATTTTGAATAACCCTGTTTATACAGTTCAGTAAGTTTCTTTATAAATAATTCACAAGTATTAATTGCATTTTTAATAATATTCTTCTATTCAAAATGTCTAAAGTATTTTTCACTATCTCTATATTGTATATTTTATACATTACTGTATTAAGCATCTATATTATTAACTACTCTAGATTGAGAAATAATATTTATGACAAAAGTGAAAGAAAGCTAGCTTTTGCTGGAAAACTGATGCATCAATTTAGATAAGTTTAATAAATTTTTAAGATGAAATCTATTTTTCTTATGTCAAGTTTAATGTATAATAAATGATTTTTGGTAGATTCTCTTGGGATAGTCATTGCAGCTGGTCCTTTTGCTACTGCAGATACTTTATCTTATGAACCTTTATGGGATCTTATGAAATATGTCAAAACATATATGCCTCATGTTGTAATCTTGGTAGGTGGAAATTGTTATGTCTATTCAAAAATATAAAAGTAAATGAATGTTTTCTCAACTATATTATAAATACTATGTGGGAACAGAAGTCTTGTTTCACTTGTTGGATTTCTATTATATATATATATATATTAAAAACAAACAAACATTGAAGATACTTTTGTGGTTCAAAAAATTAACTTTCAAAAAACTGACCTTTTAGATTCCATAATCAAATGTGGATTTGTTAAATGCATTAATAGATCCTTTTGTTGATCAGTTATGCCATTAGTGGCTATTTGTACCACAACTGTGATAAAATTGGATAGCTAATCACTGACTGAAACTTTTATTCCTTCTTCTTCTTTTGCAATCTTTGTACTAATATTGAAATTGTTGATTATTATAATATCAAGGGTATGTAAATGTAAGTAACCTGTACAGTTTATAAATAAAAAAAAGTTTGTGATTGCATACTGACAAACATGGTTTATCGCTGTATAATTGATTTAGGTGTAAAATCTGAATTTAACTCTTCTGCTCATGTGTCAAGCTATGGCTAATGAAACATTATTAATGTCTTGTAATTTTTTTTACTGAACTTGCACCAAAGTTTACTTTATGTTCATCTTGTATTTTGTAATTCCATAAAAATGTCGACATGTGAGCAAAAATTGCTAACTCCCATATTTTTTTTAAAAAACATACTGCTTTTTTAAGTATATCAAAGTAAGCCCTAATATCTTTGTTTCCCTTCCTGATATTTTGCTCTTAAATACTGTAATCTGTGGTGGTCATGACTTTCTACTGTCACAGGAGGGATACAAATGCAGTACCAGTCTGCAGAGACATGCCAAATGGATTGCATAAAGGAGAAGAGTAAAAAGGCAGTGGTTTTTGCCCTGCTTTTGAGAAAGGTCATATTGTAAACAGCTTCTTGATCCTGAAATGCTTCAGTTACGTGCAGTCATGAAGATAATACTTAATCTTAGTAATTGAATTTAAATATTGAAAATGAATTATTATTTTAGTATGTGCATAATTTTAAGTAGCAAATAAGTTAGTGTTTCTTAAAGAATTAAGAACTGATTTTGTACATTGTAACATGCTAAAGTGATGTTGTTAATCTCATAGCTTCAGCTAATTGCAATAGCGAAAAGATGGATAGGAAATAAATAGGTGTAAAATCTGATTATTTTACTGAAAAATCTGAAATTTATGGATAGAAAATTTTTTAGTGCTTATGCCATACTCTGAAATCCCTTTTTCAAAATATGTTGTTACTTACAATGTCTCTTGACAAAGCGCAGCATCCATCAGCATTGCATATGTATCATTAAAAGTACTACCATGCTGGTGGGCAAACCCTGAGATTTGCCAAATAGAAAGATAATTTGCACTAGTTAGAATTACTGTAGCGATCACAAAATTTCACTATGAGATTTCTGCATTACAGACCAAGGAATTCATGATAATCTGGAATATCATTTTGAACTATTTGACAAAAAAATGAAACTCGTCAGTCTAATCCTGACTCTGTTCACAATATGTCAATTCAACCTAACAGCTTCTCTGGGACCTCATTTTTGGAATGTAGCTTGGTGGCTTTTTGCTGGAAATGAAGAGTAAGGTACCTCTAATGATAAATTAGCTGAGGTTACAATTCGAATTTTGGCAGCTGCGGGTAATATGTCATTGATTCAGGCAATTCCATTCCAAGGACTCAGACTTCATAACTATGCCAATCAAAATTTCTTCAAACTTGTCTTGTCTAGAGCCCCATGAACCATAGAGAGATTTCCATTGCTGATCGACCAGCAGATACTCCGATGACCAAGAACATTGTTGGGGCTACTGGTGGTCAAGCAACATACTATGAAGTGTCAAAATCATATTCCCTCCTTGTGGAAATCTAGAACAGTTGTCACTTGACCCACTAGGTAGCAGTACAAATTAGATCAATTGGTTGTATCTCTCAGATAAAACTTTCAAGTCAAAATATGTTTGACACTGGGGCAGACATCTCTGTAGTTCCTCTTGTCTGCAGCATCAAAGCATTGTCAACCAGCTCCTCTTCAACTTTTCGTAGAAAATGGAACCACCTTTTCAATTTAAGGCTTGCAACTGTTAACCCTTGATTTTGGACTAGGAAAACTGTTCTGATGGTCATTATTTAATGCCACTATTTCACAACTATTAATAGAAGCAGATTTCCTTCATCATTGTGGACTACTGGACATTCAGCACAGATACCTGGTGAACTCAGTGACAAAATTGTAAACCCAGAGAAAAGTGCAATGAGGGAATTATTCCTGAGTCAAAGCAGTAATGGTAACACAAAATTTCACCAGCTGCCTTCTCTCATAGGAGCTGTTTCGACCCCAAGAAAATTAAAGATCTCTGTTAAATATTCAATAATAATAAGAGGACCTCTTGTTTTCTCCAAGCTTTAGACAACTGCCTCTGAACAAGCTAAAAGCAGCAAAACAAGAGTTCCAATACCTTGTAGATGAGAGGAGTAAAAAGGTAGTAGAACTTTCCCTGTGCTTGAGAGAGTTTGGATCGTAATCAGCTCTATAATCCTGAACTATTTCATTCACTTGCAGTCATGAAGACATTACATACTTTTAGTTATTGAATTTAAGTATTGTAAATAAGTTTTTTAATTCGATATGTGCCATATTTTTAGTAACAAATGAATTAGTGTTTCTTACGGAATTGAGAACTGGTTTTGTACAACTTAACATGCTAAAAAACAATGAAAAAATATGACTTACAGGGAAGGACATTCTAGGATTTCCTTAGATTTTCCACTCAGCTACAAATGCTCATTTCTAATGTAACATTAACTTAATGATTGAATTCAAACTAGCATCAAACATAACTATGCTGTGGCTATAAGTGTTGTAAGCTGTAAGGTAAAAAGAATAAGCAATATAAATCTCAAATTCAGAGATACTAGAAGTGAGTGTCAAATTGAATTTATTAAATATTATTTACACTCCCATATTAAGACATAATTTAATATCAGGCCCTCTTATTGATAAAAGTGGTGTTTCTTTCTTAGGAAAGAAAAACTGAATCACATTGTATATGCTAACGAAGGACATAAATTGTTTACATATAAAAAGTTTAAGGGTTTATATTATGTAAATTCAGAATATCTTATCTTTAAAAATAAAAGCACATTACAAATAAGTGCTCAAGCATCTAAAATAGTTAAAAGATGATGTGAGTATTTCGCATAATAAGTATTGCCATATTAAGGATAAATATATAGTAAGAGTATATAAAGCAAAAGCTGTAAATGGACTACCTAACTTAAATATTAATTGTGAAGATTATAAAATAGTCAATTCTCATAAAAAATCTTTTAAACCTATAGGTAAAATAAGATTTACAAAACCCTTAGAATTATTCCTTGTGGATTTAACTGGTCTAGTTTCAACTGTTACAATAGAGGAATATCATTTTTTTTAAAAAAAATGTAACAATTTACTATAAAAGATGAATTGGGGCTTTAGATATTTTATGAGTTATTAGAATAGCAATAGATGTTTTTTAAGTACTAAGATTACTAATGTTTTAACTGATAACGGTTTGGAATTAATACATCTGGAATTTGAATCATTTTTAGGTGACCATAGTATAAAGGCAGAACACAAATACATATGCTTCTGAACAAAATGGGTTAGCAGAATGCTATAATTACACTGCATTACATTGCATTAAAGTATTATTAAAAGCCAGTGAATTAAATGACAAATATTAGGCAGAAGCTTTACTTTGTTACATATGTGCTTGGAATAGAATATGTCAAGGTAAACAAAAAATAACACCTTACAAATTTTGTAGTAGGAGAAAACCATGAGTTAAACATTTAAAAGGTTTAAAAACTCAAGCTTAATAAAGTATTCCCAAAGAAATTAGAAGGAAATAAGATATGAGTACAAAGAAAAGGGTTGTGGTTGGTTATGCATTAAAAACTCAAGGATATGGAATCTGGCTTCTCTTCAGGATAATGATAGAATCTATTAATTCTATCTAATACTATCTCAAAATAATAGAATTTATTAATTGCTATTTGATGAAAGAACCCAAGCTCAGAGGATACAAAATGGAACTCTTACCTAAGATATATATGAGCAACCTGAAACAGTATTCAGATTACCAGTGAGCTGACCATGTTAGCGAATTAAATAAAGGCATAAACAGCTTTATTTAATTTACAAACGAATCTCTGATTGAATGGTATATCTTCAATCAGAAATTGAAATATAAACCATTCTAGAAGAACTGTATTTTAAAAGGTTACAATGTGGACTAATTGTATATATGTGTTTTATAATGTTTTCTTATTACCTTATGTTGATGATACTGAAATATTTGCAAAAAAACCAATAATGAAATAACAGGTGTAATTAATGACCCTTGAGAAAAAATGGACTTTTAAAGTCCTAGGTAAAACTAGAAAATATGATGGTTTGAAATTGAAGAAAAAGGATATTTTTTTTGTTTACATAGATCAATAGAATATGTGAAAATTTCAAAAGGTTCAATTATCCTATAATCTCTTCCCATAATTGTAGAAAATAACACATCGATCAATAACTCCCGAGTCTAACATTGAAAACAACATTTTTTTTGCAAAATTTTTTTTATTCATCAACATAACACCTTTTGTTAATCACCTTTTAGGGTGATACAATCGTTCCAACACTTTTCCAAATCTTTTTTTTTTTTTTCTCCCCCGCAAGAAATCTTTTTTGTTGCGAGTAAATAGCGATAAACAACTTTCTGAATCATCGACTCGTTGCTGTTTTTGTTCCATCGAAAGCAATCGCAGCACCCACTTGGAAAAAACCTTTTTCAGTAAATACACTTCCATATGATATCTGTGTCATCTCAGCAATCTCACGGAGCTTCACTTTACGATCTTTCATTATAATTTTTGTCACTTCACTCACATTTTCCGGTGTAACGGCTTCCACAGGTCTACCCGAGCGTTCCGCGTCATTTGTGTCGGTACGACCACGTTTAAACTCGGCAAACCACCGACAAATCGTTGCTTTTGATGGACAAGAGTCCGGGTAACATTTTTCAATACAATGTTTCGCTTGCACGGTGTTTTTACCCATTAAAAAACAATGTTTTATCAGAACACGAAACTCGGTTTTTTCCATTTTTTAAACAAACTACAAAACGACTTTACTCCAACCTCGATAACTCAGCTGTTTCTGGTCCGATCGACTTAAAATTTTGACACGTTTCAAGCAAAGGTTAGTACTCTAGAAAGACCTGGTTACTGGTTTACTACGAGCGCCATCTCTGGGTTAGTCTCGGGAGTTATTGATTGATGTGTTACATTACACAAAACTGCTATATCCAAATGCAACTGAAAAGTTTCTCAGATGTTAAAACTACCCTATAGAAGCTTATTAAGTTCTTTATTTTAATAAGCAGCAAAACTGGGTCAGACATAAGTTATGCAGTAAAAACATTTTTTCAGTTTTAATCTAATACACATTTACCACACTAGAATGTTTTGCTTAAAATTACTGGGATTTGTTCAACAAACTAATTCTTGCAAACTAGACATATGTAAAATATCAGATTTTTAATGTTAATTGTTATACAGGTGCAAGTTTTGTTCTAATGAGGTTGATGGAATCTGTATGGGAGAATTTATTTTATGATTTTTCAATATTATGGCTTTCATTAAGGCATCAGCCTGTTGACTATGGAAGTCAAATACATATAATTAATAGAAGCTGATAAAGATTTAGTCTAGATTATGCAAATATTAAATGAATTCAAAAGTTCTGATGTAATAAATGTAAATTCCAAAAATATATTGTGATAGTCAAGGAGCAATTAATTTTTCACATTCCTCAGTTGAATATTCTAGATCAAAGTATATTTACTTTAAGTATTATTTTTAAACAAATCTTATTAATAAAAATTTAATTCTAATAAATGATGTATTAATACTAAGGCAAATTTCTGCTTAACTTCTATAATTTTTTATTATTATTATTGAAACAGGATTTAAAACCAGTTTGTTTTAAATAAGGTTTTAATTATTTTTGAAAAGCTTGTCTTTAAAATATCCCTTTTTTATGTCCAGATGATTGTTAAGAATTCAGGAGTAATCTTAGTGATGTTATACCTTTTACAGTGACTTTCTTGAAAGTGTATGAAGCCATCAGAACAGTCTTAGGAGGGTGATAAACATGAAATGTTTGTCAGCCAGAGTAATAAACACTAGTGGGTGCTCGGTCAGGGGTTACCAATGGAGATACAACACATCATCCTCACGGGAGATAATTTTTTTTGGGGAGCCTCCTTTTTCTTGTGGAAACTTCTATTTGTCCTGCCTTTATTTTTGATACTCATCTGCACATATTTTATATAAATAGGAATAGGAAGCATAATATGAGTATTTAAATTGTTAGCATTATTTGTATTATTATTTTATTTGAAGTAATATTTGTAAGAGGTGACTTATTCTTAAGAAAAATTGTTATTGCTCACCTATCAAAAAGTTTTTATCATTTTTAGCAAATCAATGTGAAAACACCTCACATTTTGAAATATCTGCAAATCATAAGTATTAATTCATATTGTCTATTATTTGTGTTAGAAATGTAAGAATTTATTTTATGCAATGTATTTAAAATGTTATATGCAAAGGTTGTGTTAATAACTGTACTCTTGACTGACAAACTGTCAGTATTATGTAAATTATTACAGGTATATATACACACTACAAGATGTAAGCTCTTTTTTTTTTTTATTTCATTTTTCAGAGTGTCATCAATCATGTAAATTAAGCACCAGTTTTATGTTAATATATCTCTTTATTCATATTTCTTTTATTGATTGTAAACTATGCTAATGCTTTTTAGGATTTTGCATTAAATGTTATCTAGTAAAATTCTGTAAGTGTTGAAAAAAGCCATAATAATAATAGATATTAAAAGAAGCTGGATGATGTAAATATGTTTGTCAATTGTATTTTACAAATACATTTGTCTCCCTTCAAGTAGATTGATTTTTTTAAATTTTACTGGTTTTGTTTTTATTTCAGATTGGCCCATTGGTTGATATGAAAAATGACTTAGTGGAGGTAAAATAAAAATGTTTTTGATTTTTTTTTTTAAAGATATTATTTCTTTCTCTGTTTAAACTTTGAAAGTTATTAAAAGTTCACAATAACATCTTTCAGAATGGAGATCTCAATGAATCATATAATGGTATCTTTCAAAGATTAGTTCTTGAAATATTGAAGCATATTGAAGAGTGAGTATCTGATATGTATTTTTCCCTCATAATGTTGTATGTTTTTATTTTGTATTGTTGCCAATTAATATTTTTACTGGTATTATCTAATTGTTAAATTATTGTTTATACTTTAATTTTCCACTTAATTTTAAGTATGATTTATCAAGTGTAATTAACTTTCTTTTAATGTTTGAGAAATGTATGATCTTAGTCATATTGATTAATTTTAAAAGTGTTTAAAAAAAGAGGCTATTTTTAGTTTATAATTTGAATTTTTGACAACTTTTGAATTTTTCAACATCTTATTATTGAAAACTTTGCATTTGTAAAAATCATATTTTATGTTATTAAGAAAATTATATATTGCACCTTCATCCAGTGGCATACCTAGAAATCAATTTTAGGGTGTGCATATCGATACTGCCATGAGAAAGCAATTTCTTTAATAAAGATTTACCACTTGGTGAAAACAAATGAATATGCTGTACCAATCATATTTCTTCTACTTAAAATTCTCAAAGGATTGACATAATTTTCATCAAATTATAAAAATTACAAAAACAAATATAATTTAGGATAAATAATAAGGGTACTATGAAAATAAAAATTCTTACTTACCAGAATTGGGGGGAATCCAACAGTATTGAAAATTACTTAACGATTGAAAAAACACAACCACAGTTTAAAAAATAATTAAAAAGGTGTGAGTAAAATGAAATGAAAAATTCTCTACGTATTAGATTTTACAAAGTTATATTTATTCTTCGTTTTAGTTTTGCAAAATATTTAAGACTGCTTCACTTACAGATAGATTTTTTTACTGGTATAATAAACAGTCTATTTAAACTCACTTCAGATTTACTGTTTCTTAAGTAGGTTTTTTAAATATTTCTTAGTTAAAAATGAACTTTCAGGTGTGCATGTTGCAATAAGCAAAAACGACTAAAAAATTTTGAAGTTTGTGGATATTTAAGAAAATATTTACATTGCAGTCTTGTAAAGCTTCTATAGCAGTTAATATAGTCTGTCGTGCCAGTAAATTTTTTTTCTTCCTATAGCTGATATTCTGCAGTCAAAATATTAATACTGCAATCTGACAAATCTAATAATATGTTTATTTTACAATTTTTAATTTTTTTTTCCATCTACAGATATGGGGTAATTCTGAGGTTTGGTTTAAATATTTAATGAGTACATAACTATTTCGTGAATATTTCCTTAAAATGTAAAGTTACACCATCCAAAAATTCATTAAAAATTGTTATCCTAAAATAAGATTTGGATTATTCTGCTGGAATGATGAGTTTGTTTCTTTGCTAGTCGAAGAAGAATGATTTTAAAATCTTCTTCCATTATTTGTTAAAAGTAGTGTTCAAATTCAGGAAGATAGAATTGAAAACTGTCTCTGATTGATTACAAATCATTCCAAGTTCTTTTACGGTATTGTCGCGCTGTTGGACTGCCTTAGCAATGAGGTACACTGCCTTAGATTACAGAATCTCAGATACGGGCAATTTAAGTGAAATTATTTTTTTTTCTATAAAAAATAGAATAATAAAATTGGAACTTCTCAAAGAGTCTTAAAAAATGTAAGTCCCAGCAGATGAATCCTTATGGCAATTTCCAATTAATTCAATAGCATGAAGCAATTCTATCATCACCATAATAGATTCATGTTGCTCTATCTGAGGTGTTGGGAGATCTGATGCGTTTTCCTGGAAGAAGGGCACAGTTCTAATATACCATACTGCAAATCACTATTTCTTTTAGGAGTATTCATGAAAGAATTACATTTTTCAATGACTCCAATACAATTATGAATATCTTTAATTCGGCATGCATCTTAAATAGCCAGATTTAGAGAATGAAAAGCACAATGCACTTATAGTGCTCATGAGAGTTTTTCTCTTATTTTGGCTTGTACAAACATATCATGGCTTCTGACATACAGCAGCACCATCATATCCTGGGCCTCTTAGGTATCTTAAATCCAAATATAATGATTCTTAAGTTTTCAAAATTGTGTTTGCTAGATCTTCCCCACTTATTGAAATTACTGGCACAAAAAGTAAAAAATATTCAACTAGTAAGGATTTGTTGTTCTCCCTTTCTGCAAATATTACACATATAGAGACTTGCTCTATCAAAGAAATATCTATGGTTTCATTCACTATAATAGAAAAACTTTTGCTTGAATTTATTTTCACTTCAATCACTTTTTTAAAAATTATTTCCTTGCAAGCATGTATAATTTCTTTTTGTATTCTAGGTGATATATACTACATATTATTAGCTGATAATTTTAAATACTTTTTAAGCATTTCATCTTCTTCATCAATTTGGAATTTAAACAGTTGGCAAAAATTTCCATTGTGTAGTTAAGTTCCTTGCTTTCATCTGTTCTGTTAATTTGGCCATAATCACAATTGACTTCTTGAAGGATTTCCATTTCTACCACAGAAAATTGTTTTTATAACTGAGACTAAGTTTTTTTTAAATTTTCTTTTGCCTGTTGAACTCTGACAGTATCAATAATATCTATTACATTTTGTTTATGCTCTTCCTTAAATTGTCAGCATTTAACAAAGAATGTGTGTGATATTTTTTTCTTGATGTTCACAGAGTTTTTCAATCGATTTGCGCCAGAAATAAAAAGGCTGATTAACTGATTGTCCCAATGGGTGACTGTTAGGATTTACTCGTATATTCTTTGGCTAAATCTACACAATATTTATAGTAAACTCCATCTTCAATTTTGGAATAAGTGAACCACTGGTGTTCTGACAGTTAACCATATCAAAATTTCCTTTTCACATTTTCTTTACAAAATGAAAAATTTGGAAACATGTGTGACTGTTGCTATCCAAAATTTTCCAAGAATATCAATTTTTTTTCTTCAGTTATCTTGTAGTTGATATAATTTGATATATCATATTTTTCGAATTGCGATGTCATTTATATATCAATTTGGGTAATTTCTGAAGATAAAGAATTCTTGAACTTTGTACTCATATTTCCGTTTCAGATAGTTGATTTCATTTTTCTCTTATTTATTGTTCACTTTTCTACTTCAAATTGATGTTCAGAATTTTTTTCACCTGAATTAAAATAATTTAATTAAAGTGACTTCTGTTTCCTCTTATTGTCTGATTGAAAAATTGAGAAAGAGATACAAGAAAATTTTAATTTTTAAAATATATAAGCTTAACAATTTGAGCAAAAGAAAATTCATCAACCCAGATTTCCTATTTAGTATTTGTTTACAAGAGCTGAGCGACAGACATGGATTGTTCAACTCTCAAATGATAACACACTTAGATTAGCACTTCCCAAAGATCTGTTTTAGGCACCTAAAGATTACTGTCTGGAAGAATATAATGCCTCTTATCATGATAGGAATTTGGGAAAAAGGGGAGAAACCATCTTCTATAGGGATGCACCCTACTACCACACACTCCTTCTGTCTATAAACTCAACTTAGAATATCTATAATAGTATATAAAAAATAATCCTGAAATATTTCAATTTTGAGAAAAAAAATCTTGGGGATGCATTTGTCTCTTTGCACCACCAATTTGGGTACGTCACTGCTCTCATCATCTATCTGAAACTTCCCATATTTTCTACTTTTCTTCTACATTTATTGTTTTCCAACACCTCATATATTAAAAATGGGCAAATATAGCTTTCAGAGCAGCATGCATTTTTTTGTTCAATTAAATGTAGATCCTGTTGGGGAAAAACTGACCCCCTTCACATTATTTCGGAACTTTTTTCTTTGAATCATGTTAAATTGGTAGAATAACTAATATGTTGTATATAATTATTTTGCCTTTATTTTTATGTCTAGATATTTTGCTGTTTTTATTTTGATTCTAATTGAATTGGCACACATTTATGCATTATTGTCCCAATCAGAGGAATTGTGCTACACCAATAAGTGTGCGCAGAAATTTGTGCAACTTTGTTGATGGTCACATTTCGAGAATAGTTTTCTTATCTATGAAGTGTCCTATTCCAATGGTTTCTTAAAAAAATAATTTTACCTGACTTTTTTTATGAAACAATTTGAACTTGTAAGATGTATATCAAAACTTCTATTCTATTATAGCATTTATGAGAGGAAAATAAAAGTATCAAGAATTAGAAAAATAAAACTTTGCCTTCTGACTTTCTTATAGACATTTTCAAACCCTTAATTTGACTTCCTAGGAAATGAAAAATATTGATATGTTACAAAAGGTATTTTAAATCAAAAGTTCTGGTGGGTTTTTTTTTTTGATGGATCTTAAGAACAAAATGTTTAATCTTTTCCCATGGACGTACTCGTAATTAAAATCGTAGAAAAATTTGAGAAATACAAAGAAAAAAAATGAAGAATTACAAGCAAGATTGAAAATTTTTACATATGCTGCTAGCTATCTAATTAAAATTTTTGGTAGAACATACTGCTATGAATCTTTGTACTTTGTAATGAAGCTCATGAATTTATATCATTGTTGATCAATCATCATTTTTCAGAAATGCTGCCAAACTTTTTTAACAAATTCTACCCCAAGTTTCAAACTAATGACTTTGTTAAATTTTATGTGTTGTATTGATGCATTTTTATATTTTATTTTTAGCCACCGAAAAGGCTATTGTTTTAGTTTGATCACTTTTGGCATACCAGATCTTTTTTTTTTTTTTTTTGCTTCACTTTTTATTTCATTTAGCTTTTATTTATTCATTTTAATAGTTTATCGTTCGTTCCCTTTAATTTTAATATCAGAAAAGTTTACTATTGTCCATTTCTCGCTATTTCATCATTTACTTTAATTCTTATGTTTAATTGAGTAATTTAATAATAATTTTTAAAAAGTGCACCTTGGGTGGCTAAATCTGTTCTTTGCAAAATTTTGCCTCGGAATTTTTATAATATTTAACCTTTAAACATCTGTGGTACATATGCTGTACCAAAAAAAAATTTGTCGCTAGCTTCGGCTTCGGTACAATGTCTGTACCAAGCTATCTAGAGGCAGTTCTTTCCCCTTTTTTTTTCAGCAGACTCTTTTACAACTTTCCCTGACCCTTTTTACGACTTTGCTTCTATTGTCCGTAATTGGGTGGGGATATTTTTTGCCAACGTTATCAGTTGTGTACAAATTCCTTATCATTGGCAACCTTTGGGAACAACCAGATTCAGAAAAATACTCCATTTGAAGACTTTACGCTGTCTATGATCGATAGAATTTTCTTTTCTTTTGTTTTTCCTTCGAGGTTTTAGAATGAATCTGAAGTTTCTCTCAGAAATAGAGATTGAGAATTTGATGAAAGATTTAGATGAAGAAAATTTTGTTGATAGACACCCAAAAATAATTTAATGGTGGCGTTGATGAATGTGAGAAAGAAAAACTAACCACTTCCAAACAAAAAATTGTGGCAGATTACAACAAGCGCATGGATATGTTGGTTTAGGAGTCTGCATGGCATCCACCTACACTTTTGCTAGACGAACTAGGAAATGGACGAAAAATTATTCTTTAACGTCATAGATATTATTATGTTTTTGGTACTTAAGTCATGCAAAACTAAGTTAAAAACTCACTGTAAAAGAATTTAAATGAATTTAATAACATCTCTGATAAGAAAAATAAATCATAAAAATGTAGAGCCTTCAGTAATAAAAAAAATGAAGACAAATGATAGTAAATGTTCTCATTGGCCAATGGACAAAAAGAAAAGAAGTACATATATTGTTTGAAAAAGAATATGAAATAAATAAAAAAAAAACTACTATTATCTGTAAGGCATGCAATGTGGCTCTTTGAGACCAGAACTGTTTCAAAGAATAACACACAATTTGTTTATAAATCTCTTAACACATAAACCAATAAAAAACAAAAGACTAGAATAAAAAAGATTAAAACTGATATATTTTTAATAAACAGAAAAGGAAAAAAAATTTTAAAAAATGATGAGAGTCAAAAATTTTAAAAAGTAGAATTCACTTTACATTTTTAAAACAGACATTTCAAAAGCATTGCTACAAGAACTGTTCAATATAAGATATGTTTCTTTTAGAAACCAAAAAAAAATATTTAAAAAAAAAAACAAATTAATACTTTTTATTCTTTAAGATTAAAGATTCATAGAAATGTTTGATATAAAAAAAGTATTACATATTATTTTCATTGGAATGCATGAATTAATTGAAGGTTTTGCCTTATTTTGTATTAAATTGTCAAATCAAAATATTGGGAGTACATTGATTTTTTTTTTTTTTTTTTGTGCATTAAAAGGGCGTTAATTTAAAAAGTAAAATGTTAAGTAGTGTTCTACATATTGTTCTTTAGATTTTCCTTCTTTTACGTATTTCGTCGAATTATTTTCAAAACATGAGGTATTATTTTTTTATTACATGGGTTCAATGTTGCAGTTAAATATGTAAGTTGCAATAATGAGACCACAGCTAAAATCTGTACACTAAGCCATACGATTACACACCTATATGTGTATATTGTGTATATATATATACACAAGCAAACACCAAATTAATTATTACGAATTTATGTTTGAACTATCGCACTCTCAGAGAGTATAGTCATAAAATTACTGAAACTATTAATTTAATATTGTTTTAATGTACTTGCTTCTAGAAAATATCATAGTAATATGGTATGGCTGTCACCTTCTTTGTAATTTGCTTTGTTTGAAAATATTAATTTATGCAATACACGACTCTTAAATTATGATTAATTTTTTAATATTTAAAACTAAAAGATTATTTACTATTTTTTGGGGAACATGAAAACATTTCACAAAAATAGAATAAATTTTTAAAAATTCTAAAATTATTTGAACTGATAAATAATCATTACTTAATGCCTTATATTAGTATTTTCATATTTTTCTCATACTTAAGGGATGTTAGCCTATATTGCTTCACATCCTTCATCAATCTATCTCATACTTAAGCAATGAATAAAATAAAATCTTGTTTCAGAATAAGTCATTTTTAGCAATTTGCATAGACTAAAATATTATGAATTGAGCAAATAAAAGTAATATATCTAAAAAAATTTAATAATACATGATTTCTAGTCAACATACCCATCATATAAATTCTACTTTCTTAGTAGTTCTGAAATGTTGTACATTAAACTCTGGAAAATATATTTTTTTATCGTTTGAATTTACTTAAAAAGTTACATTTGCACATGTTAAAAAATTCACAATATTCATAAAATCAAAATATGCATTTAAAAGCTTGTAAGTCACTCAATTAAAAATGGGAACCAGGAATTCAGAAAAAATTATTGTGATATGATATGGTGCTAAATATTCGGATCTTTCTTACTCGTGTATGATTACTGATTTAAAATCCGCAACCCTTACTATCTCCCGTTTGTAATTAGAAAACTAACAATACCATATGTGGCGAGCTTGAACTTCCCAGTGGGAGAAAGAAAATTTTTCCTCAATTCTAAAAGCACCAAGTGGAAAGGATATTTTGACTTAGAATCAGCCGAATTCTGAAGGTTAAATATGGAAATGTATTTTTTCTCTTAGTAATATTATATGTATATATATATACTCATCACATCAATACTTTTATAAAATATGTTACAATATTGATTAAATTTAATCTGAATTTGTGTATTTATTACAATGCAAGTATGGTTTCACTCTTTATAACATATGAAAACCAAATGTGGCTCTCATTGACCTCAAAAACACTCAACCCCTGCTATATATAATATTAGATTTAGAGGCTCTGGAAATTGGTATATTACAAAATGTACCAATTATGTAAAATACAGTATTTTATTTATTGATTCTGTGTTAGCTGTAAACAATAATATAATTTACTTATTCTTTATCACTATAATTTTTTAATATACAGCTTAAGCACAAAAGTCATCCTTGTACCTTCAATACGAGATGCTCATCATGATTTCATATATCCAACACCTCCATATTCTGTTGATCATTCTACTAAGGTATAGTTTTAATATTATTATAGTCCACTTCTTTTATCTAAACATTTTATTAATTTTTTTTTCTCTCTCTCTCTTTTAGCGATTATATTTAGCTTCAGATCCTTGTATTTTGAATATTGAAGGGGTTTTATTTGCTATCACATCAACTGATATTTTATTTCATTTAGGAAAAGAAGAAATTTCATTGTAAGCAATTTTTTATTTCTAAAATAGGAAGCATTTATATTTTAAGATTTTAGGCTTGCTTGTATAATTATCTTTAGTGTGACTTTAGGACTTCATTAACAATCACTCTCACTTGTATAAATTGGTATATGTTTTGTATTTCAAATTTTTCACTTTTTCAAAATTGTTACTATTGTTGCTCTAAATTTGATTTTGCAATAACATTTAGAAAAGTAAGCTCTTAACATCATTTGAAACGTTAGATAATTTGCACAAAAAAGATTTATTCAAAACTTTAATTTCTAAATTGCTTAACCGTTTAGACGCCAATGATCCCATTTGGGAATATCAATTTTAAAAAATAGCCAAAAATGTAATTTTAAAGATATCTTTATGCAATTTTTATTTGATAAACATAAAAGTTTGATTTAATTTTGGAAATGTTTTAAAATGAGATAATTTAATTTTTATATCGAAAAAATATGTTCATATGCAAATTTTGACATATTTCATTTTGAGAAAGTGTAGATTTTTTAAAGGGTAAATAAAATGTAAATTCATTTAAAATTTTGATGAGTTATGAAACAGTAGACTTAAAACAATAAGTTACATACAACTAAATCATGAAAGAAAGGTTTAGTTGAGTAATTATGAAGAGATACATTTTGATGTTTCCAAGAGCGAATATTTTTATGTTTCTTCTGAATGAAATAAAGAGATTTGAAAGACATTTTATACGTATATTCTGCATGAAAGCAAGGTATAATTCAGTGCAAAGGAGATTTATTTAGTATAAGATTCATGTTTATTGTAGCCCTCCCCCCCCCCTGCAAAAAATAAGACTGGCATCTCTGTAATTCCTTTTGTTTCTCCCCTAATTTCGCACCATGTCAGTTATTGGTAGTTCTTGCTAATTATAACTATTTCTGTTCAGTACAACCGAAAAAATTATAAATAAGTGAATCACAGTTGTAGCATATGCCAATGTAGAGATGAGGAGAAAAATTTATTACCATATATGCTGATAAGATGTTTCGAAAAGTTATGCAGAATTCCTTTCCACTTGTGTTTCTTTCATATAAGAGAATTCACTCTCAGACAAGAAGAAATTTTTCTGTGTTCCTATTGTGAGTTTTTCTATAGATTATTTATCACGCCAAGCACTTTAAAACTGTGGTAGAAGCTCTCAAGTATTTCGATACGCCAAATTCAAATGATTCTAATATTTGGGATGCTGATGTATGTATTATTCCACCAAATGTGAAAGTGGTGATATCACAGAAAACAAGGATATCAATGATGAAGATTTAAGGGAGATTATACCGAGGGATGTAACAGGAAAATTGGGAGATTCTACGTAAAGATGAGTCTTATGATGCTTCCTCAACATCACACACAAGAATAGAAGCAGAGAGTACAGGTAAAAGTAGTGATGGTATTTCTACATGAAATTTTTTTTTAACTGGAAATGATAAGACGGAGCAAGAGAAAAGAGTTTAATCATACATTTCCTAATGAGAAACCAAGTGATATAAAAATTGATTTTCCAGAGTTACAAGATCTGGATCGTATTCAACTTTTTGATAAAATTTTTCTAAGGAGTACATTGGAACTCTTGCATGCATGACAAAGTTATACATTAGTCAAAAAGGAGAGATGATTGCTATTGACTATACAGATATTGCTAAGTTTCTAGGATTGCTCCTCTTGAGTGATTACCATTGGGTGCCAAAGGAAGATTATTATTAGAGCACTGCTGAAGATTTGAAAGTAATATTGTTCCAACAGTCATGTCAAGAAATCATTTCCATATGATCAAAAAAAAATTTCACTTAAAGGATAATTCTGAATTGAAGTCATGTAATAAACTTGTAACAATAGCTCCAATTTATGGAAAATTAAGGAAAATTTTGCATCACTTTGAAACCTTCCACACAAAAATTGAGCATTGATGAATTGATGGTACCTTATTGTAGATACCATACTTGTAAGATGTTTATAAAAGGTAAGCCCATAAAATTTGGCTTTAAAATATGGATGTTATGTTCATCATCTGGAATCCGTATGTGATGGAAATTTATTCCGAAAGAAAGAATGAGTCATCAGGAATGCCTCTGGGTGAAGATGTTGTGACACAGCTACTCTCCAAAATTGCAGGTCCGTGTAGTCACGAAATTGAATTTGATAACTTTTTCACATCTTATAATGTATTGAAAAAAAATGGCAGATTCTAGAATTTGAACTATAGGTACAGTCTGAAGCAAACACATCAGGCAATGTCCTTTGCTAGACAATAACGCGCTTGCAAAAGAAACCACAGGAGCAAATGATTTCCATAGTGATGGAACTATATTCATTTACCGCTGGAATGACAACGCAGTTGTGACAGTTGCCTCTAATCACCAAGCACAGGAGCCTATTTCATATACAAAGCTATATTCTAAATTGGCAAAAAAGAAAATTGATGTTACCCAACCTGCTCTTATAAAATATTACAATGAAGGGGGGGGGGGGAGTTGAAGCTCTGCATAAATTTATATTATCGCACCGACTGCAGCTCCAAAAAAAAAATGGTTCTGGAATTTATTTGCAAACGCTCTAAATATTGCTGTTGCAGCATTTTGGATAATTTATAGAGAAATTCGTGAAAAGAATTCTATGCCACATTTAGGATTTCGACGAGATATTATGCTGAACTTGCTGCGTTCCAAACTAAAACATATATTTCAACCTGGACCAAAAATCCATGTTCAACTGAACTTAGAAATACAGATAATCATTTTCTGAAATCTACATCACAAGGACACTGTGCTGTTTGCCAAAAAAATTGCCGCAACATGTGTGTTGAGTGTGACAAGAGGTTGTATAAAGCCTGTTGTTCCTCATATCATGGCAAATAAAATGGATGAAAAGCTATGAAAAATAAAAAAAGGTAAACAAATTTAATGCAAATGTTTTTTAAACTGTCAATTATTTCCATAATCTATTATTTAAAAGCTTTTTTGTTTATTTGATTTCTGTAAATAGAAAATCTATAAGATAAATAAATACTCATCAGACGCCAATGTTCCCATTTGAGAATATCTAAAAAATCCATATAAATATTTTTTTCTTCAAATGTTTTTATTGATTACTTATAAGGGTACATTATTTAGCAAATTTATGTACAAATCCGATCTCCTTCATAATTCAGTGTTTAAACAGTTGTTATTTCGTTCCATAATTTTATAATTTAAAAATTAGGTTTAATAGTTCAAAAAGTTTTTCAACATTTATTAACTGAAACCTCTTGATAATTATATTTAAAAACTATTGGGTATAGTAAGAAGTTGTAAAGTGATTTTTGTGTGACTTCTTCTGTAAATTTGCATATCAATCGGTACACTGTGTTTGTATCATGCGATAGGATCATGTTCAGGGTGATCAAACCGAAGCAAAAGTTGGGGGGAAAGTGAAAGTAAAGTTAATTTCTATAATGAAAGATGTCATAAATCATTTATTTGTCACCGCATTTGTTACAAATTTCACTTAGTAAAAAGTACTGCTGAAGCTTATTAATCGTTCTGTTCTGTTCTTGACAAGGAAATTATATTGAAAAATGTGCAAGTTTTAGATTTCGATGTTTTTTAAGATTTCAATTTTGATGTTAGCAATTGAGAATGTAGCAGTACTCTACAGACTAGACATAAGAATTTGCAAGCACTACTCAATGAGGATGCATTTCGAATATAAATTGAACTTGTTGAATAATTAGGAGTATCACCAAAAACTATCGAAATTTTTACATGCATTGGTAAAGATTCAGGGTGTAGGAAAATAAGAGCCACTTGCATTCAGCCAAAGGAACAAGGATAAACATATCTTGAATTGCAAAAATCTGCTAAAAAGGCAACAAAGAAAATCTCTCTTGTGGGTAATTGTAACAGGAGATGAAAAATGGATATGTTATGACAATCTGAAACACACAAAATCACATAACAGAATGCCGCAAAGTAACAACATCAATGCCAAAATGCACCATTCATTGCAAAAAAATTCTCTTATGCATCTGGTGGGGTATTAAGGTGTGTTCTATTACGAACTCTTGGAGCCCAGTGGAACTGCCGAACACTATAAGAAACAATTGCTGCAACTGAACCAGAAAAGTGCTTGAAAATGTCCTGTTACTATCAAAGGTTTGCGTCCCACAAGATTGCTGCATGATAACGCAAGACCTCGTTGCAAAACCAATCAAGGACATGCTAGTAACTCATGGTTGGTTAGGTTTTCGAACACCCGGTTTGTAGTTCCGATATAGCCCCCTCACTCATTTTTTTCATTCTATTGTTGATTGCCTTGTCTTCAGTACTCTTACAGGCAGTGGATGAAGTATGAAATGAATTGATGACTTTATTGCGTTTAAAGACAAATCATTCTACACTGCTGACATCCGTCTATTGCCCAAACGATGATGGAAAATATTAGGTAATGATGGAGAATATTTTAATGGATAAATGTAGTATTCTCAGCTCTCAATTATGCACTCATTTCTCTGAAATATGCTTTAAAATGTATTATTACACATAATATTTTGAAGTGACAAATTTTACAGTATATGACAAGGTATTTGTTTTTCCCCTTTGATAAAATGTCGTATATGAAAACTTAGCTTGCATGTTAAATGAATGCTGTCTTGATATAGAATTATTTTTAAAAAATATTGTTTATTAACTTTATTGACTTGCTTTCCATCTTTAGTCCACAACAACCAGATAGATTAGGACGTCTCTGTCGCCACATTCTAGCACAGAAAAAGTAAGAATCGTTTAAAACTTTATGTGTGTGTATGTGTGTGAAATGATGTTAATATCGTTTTATCCAAGCCCATAAAAAATTGTGACACATACCTTGCGTATGACTAAGTTTTTTTCATTTCTTAGCAAAAGATAGGATTCTTCATATGTCTGTATATTTATGTGAATATACGGAATGATTTGATTTGCTTAAAATTAAAATGACAGTTTATAATGATATTATAAGCTTTCACTAAAAGTTTTGATTTTTATTTATTTATTTTTGTTTTCATGCTTTATATAAAGAATTAAAAAAGAATTATTGTTATGTAAATAATTATTGTGCTGTTTGGCATGTTGTGAGTTTTAGTTACAATTCTCCCAAAGTATTCTTTATGTGAAAGATATATATACTGCGTTATTTAACTACTTTACATGCACAGGATGAAAGAAATATTTTAAAAGTTTATGAATGAAATTTAGGGATTTTTTTTTTTTAAAAAAAAATAATTTTTTCTTTCAATCCTTTAACCTGTGAAGGAAATTAGTATTTTCCTTACTGCCAGATTAATACATTTTGATTAATTTTTCAGTTTTTATCCATTATATCCACCAAATGAAGAAGTAAATATTGATTTTCTTCACTTTGAGCATCATGCAGCACTTCCAGTAATGCCTCATGTTCTAGTTGTGCCTTCTGACTTCCGTTATTTTATAAAGGTATTTTTTTTAAATGAATTTTCATTTAAATGGGTTGACAGTTAAATTTTAAAAAATGTAAGTTTTGTTTATTTCAAAGTAAAAAAGCAAAGGTTAGATCATTAATTTTCCATGTCTGATTTTTAAAAATAATTAAATAATTAATTCACTTTTAGATACTAAATATAGAATCATGGGGAAAAAATGAGGTATTTGAACAAAATGCAGTAGTATTTTATGAATGCATTTAACTGAAATATTTATATAATCAACAATTTTAAGATAATTTTTCTAATTTGAGTCTCATGAAGAAGAAAGGTGTTAATTTCTATTAAAGCAAGACATAAGATGAAAACATGTTGTAAAATGTTTAATATAGAAAAAACCTTTACATCAATGTAATTTGTGAATAAAAATAATTATTATACTTAAGTTAAAGAGATGAACAATATACTTGACTGGGACATATGCTACAGAAAATGGATCTAATAATTTGTTATTGTCTTGCTGTAATGCATAAAAACTTTAAAAGAAAGACATCTAAGTGTGAGGCGTTAAAAATAAATGAATTGGCTCTTTTCATATAAGGCAAGATAAGATTACTTTTCATATAATGCAAGATAAGATTAACTATTTTACATGTATATCCATTGTTCCTATCGCTTTTTTTTTTTTTTAATAAAACTAAAATGCAAAAGTTGTAAAAATATTTGCTACATATTAAGATTATTTTAAATTGTGTTACAACCATCAGCTGAGTAAAACTTTTTTTGGGAGTTCATCTGAAAGGGAAAATAAGTTGAAATTACATTAAAGTTTATTCTTTACTGTATCTCTCAATCTAATTTGAACTAATACCATAGTAATAATTATACCTATTGCAACATTAATTTCTGGACACTGTGAAAAGTATGTGTTCATTGTGAATCCAATTTTAAATCTATTAGAATAATTCAATTTCATAACTTCATAATTTTACTTTTAGTCTTTTATTCCATAAATATTTTCTGTTTATTTTGCAGAATGTAAATGGATGCTGTTGCATTAATCCACAGAGACTAACTATGCATTCAACTGGTGGAACATTCATAAGATTAAAAATTAATCAAACTGTAACAAATAAATATGAAGGCTCCATTATAGATCATATACAAGCACAAGTACTGAAAATCTGATTGATTCAAAACCAAAATGAAACAATGTATAATATATTTACAAATGTTTAAATATTTTAAGTAAATTGGTTTATTTTCAATTTATTTTTATTTTATTAAAAACTTTCTTTCATGGTAAAAGTATGTATTAAAATTTTATTTTGGACAAAAAATCCATGTATATATATATAAAAGAAAACTGAAAATATTTAATTCATTAAATAATTTTTTCAGAAATTGCATGATTTTTATTGGAAAATTATTTCAGAAATGCCTTTTCCTTATTAGGCTGAAATGTTTAATTGAATATTTTAAACTTCTGTCTTTGTAATATCACTTTTGCACTTTCTAAATTCAATGTATTTTCTTCAAAGAAGTAGAAAACTGTAATAATATATTGCATTATTATTCTATTTGCTTAACAGTTGTGAATGTATGGTCCGAAACCTATTTTGTATTAGATTTCTCATTAGCTATTTTCAAGCTTATCATAATGTGACTTATTTTTATTACTTAAAATTTCTAATGTCAGTTTATGTTTGAAAAAATAAATAAACCATTAAATTTTATAACAATTTAAGGCATTAATGTTTTGGTCAATTTTAATTAACAGGATATGTATAAATATATATTTAGAAATTTTCAGAAATTTGAAATACATTATTGTTGATTGCAGTTATCCAAAAGAATAACAATGTAACTAATTTTTTTTTTTTTTTAACTAAGATATATTTTCTGTTGGTATTTATAATTTTGTACCTATACTGAACACTTTTCATGCTCTATTTTTGAAATATGAGGAGGGATTGAAATTTCTTTTAAAGTATATCTATATCAGGAAAATTTACATTACGGATAATGTAAAAAAATATTTTTTATAGAAATAATATTAATAATTAGGTTTAATTTAAAAGTTCGTCAAATACCAGTTTGTTTTTTATGAAAAGGAAATATTCAAGAAAAGTTGGTTGGTAAGCACTGCTTTCATTCTGTACCAAGCAGATCATTTAACTTTCTAAGATGACAAATAAAATATAAAAAAAAGAATTGTCATTTATTCTAGCAGTTTATTTCAACTATTCAGATGCAAATTTGAATTTCAAAGTAAATTATAAAAATCAAGTTTTTTAATCTTCATGAAAGTCTTATATTAACATGCAATTTTCTTATATTGCAATTATTTTGTCTTGTATAATTATTTTTGATTGGATCATTATATTTTCAGTAATATTTGAAATAACACTTTATCACAAGATTTACACAAGAGACTTATGTATATGTACCTTTAAAAATAAGTTTCACATTTTATTTTCTACAAAATAAAAAAATCTGATTTTAACTAGTAACTTAAATGTTTTTTTAATTCTGGGATGCTTAAAAAAAAATCATAGATTCATTGTAACATAACTCTAAAAATTATTTCATGACAATAAATCTTATTTTTAAAAACCAACGTAATTGATATACATGATAATTGACTACAAAAAAAAAGGCAAAATTCAAATAAAGTAGTTTATTTATCTATCAGAAATATATATATATATGTGTTATAAAAAAAAGTTATAATCAAAATTATATTTATTTTAAAGTTAATACTTTCAAGATGCGTTTAAAAATGGGTTATGGGGTTAAATTCAAACTTAAAAAAAATTGTTCATAATTTTTGAAATGCTGATCCCAGGTGTAATATTTTGGAAGTTCTTCATATTGTCTGAAATAAGCTTTTTTAATTTCCAAATATTCTTCAGTAATTTCACAATCTGTTTCATATACATATTTTGATTTGTAAATTTCCTTTTCATCATTTTTCATTGAATGATTACATAAAAGACAATTTGTGGCTATATTGTGCATCTCTTTCTCAATGGAGAGTATTTGCTCTCTATTGCATGCATTTTTTTCATTGGAGATCTTTTGTACTAAGCTATTACCTTGATTGCATTTTACAGGAAGGATATCTGACTTATAATTTATTGGAGAAGGTTCCTTTATCTTGAGTAATACATGCTGATTTTCATCTACAACAGCTTGCATTTCCCATTTGGGATGTGATGTTGGATAAGACAATGAGTTAGTTGTACTGTTAGCGATCATATAAGGTGGAACATGTGGTTTTTTACCATTCTGCAAAACACTTACTGCTATCTTATTTGGGGTTTCAATTGATGTTGATGTAACATTTACTTTATTTTGCAAGACTAATTTTACATCCTCCTTTTTTTCAGTTTTAAGTGTATGTTTGACAGATTTCTGCATCTTTGCTTTATTTAATGCAATATATCTTTTTGTCAGTAATTCGTTATTCTGCATAACTTTTTCAACTTGAGAGAATTCTTTTTTCATTTTCATTGGTGGCTTACAGGAAATTTTGAGCTTGAAGAAACTTTTACCACCACCATAATTTTCTTTATTGAAGGATTTAACTCCTGATACTTGTATTGAAGATTTTGTTTTCACATTTTTGAAATGCATTGCAATTTTTGGATTTGGAAGCACAGAAAAATTTTTTGTGGGCATATAAGGTTTTTTCTTTTCATAACTATGGTCGTTTTCTTTTCCTTTTAAGTGATTGATGTTATATTGATATATTTTCTTAGGTCTACCCTATAGTTCAGAGAGAAAAGCAGGAAAAACCAGCATAATTAATAAAACATCAGAAATTATAAAAGAAAAATATTAATCTTTATAGTTTTCATAAATGGTCTGTTTTATATTCTTTATGTCTATTATTTTTTGTAATTTCCATTACAGATACATTTTAAATAATTTTCAATAATTCTTTATTTAAGTCGTTGTAGATATTATAGTATGAATTTGCTCTTGCAAGTGGAATTTTCTCATAAGCTATTTTGAATTATTATTTTACTTTTTCTAAAGGAAATATTAATGGAAAAAATAGACAATAAAATTTTATGTAGCAAGTGGATTTTTGTCAAGAACACCAGCTCCTTCTATAATTTAGTTTGTTTAAAAAATTACTTTTCATGCAATAATCACTAAAAGTTACATAAAATTGCCGTAATTCTAAATGCCAGTGTAACTTGAACCTGTTTAGTGACAATCTATTTAGGTAATTAACCTTTTGATGGTTAGGAGAGTGAAAACTGTTGAATTTCATTCTCGTATTATGCTCAATATCATGATCAAACAATCGCAGAAAGTGTGGCAGCTACTTCCCCCTAGTATCTTCCAAAAATGTCACCCTTTTTTTTATGGAGATACAGATAGCTTGCTCGTTTTTAAAAGATAGTCTTAAAAGAGTTATTTGCAGTATATTAATGTAATATTACAACAATTGAACCTCACACTTTTAAACAATTCTGTGAATGATAAACATTATAAATGTTAGTTTGTGAAGTATTGAATTAAAATACTTAAAATAAGCAAACTTAATTTTGAACTTAATGAAATATTTGTAATATTTTTCTAAGCATCTTTTGTGTGTGATACACTTTAAAACATAGAATTATTCATCATCTATCATCCTAAAACTTATCAGAATTATCTAGCTTTCACTTTTTGACCATTTCAGAAACAAACTCCCTTCAAATTACACAAGAAAAATAACCAGATCAGCTACATTTTCCTTCATTGTGCAAAAAATTTCATTTTACCCTAGTGCCATCAAACTAACTAAATTTTGCCAGTAGGTATCATTTTAACTCAACCCCCCCCCCCTCAATGCATGATAATATACGCGAACGAACTAAGTTCATCAGCATGCATTGGGGGAAAGTTTTAGTACACAAGTATGACTCAATTACTACCATTTGGACCAAAATACATCAGGTAACCTGAACTTGTGTATGCGCATTATGGTGATCTATTCGAATGCAAGCTGGGCACATTCATAACCATCAAAGGGTTAAAGATAAAAATGCTTTATTATGATTTTAATGGATTAAAAGTAATGCTAAGTTCTTATACAATCCAGAAATTAATTTATGATCACATTGAAATTGATGGATATTTACAAAAGATTAAATTTAAAACCTTTTTTTTTTTTCTATATTCATTATCGTATTCCATAAAATGTGCTACAAAATTGGAAATATATTTAACACAAGCAAGGTCTTAAATATTATTATTTAACCTAAGTAATAGAATTTAATAGCTGCTAATAACATCTATTATACAGTGTCTCTCAAAAGGGTTCGTACATTTAAAAAATTGCTGAAATCTTGCTTTAGCCTAAGATTTAAATTCGAATATATAGTCTAATTTTGTTTTAATATATTCTCCATATGAGTTCAAATAAAACTTATTTTATTTTCTAATACTTACTTAATTTATTTATAAAATAATTAAAATACAGTTAAGTAGAGAAAAAATGCATCATGAAGGTAATAATACACCAAAGCATTTTTGGAAGAATTCCTTCAATAAAAATATCTTTTCTTGCTTTTTTTCATTTCTGCATTGTGGTGACATACAAAAAATTAATTGCTTAAATCTTTGCTTGGTATCTTTAAAATATTCTATTATCTTTGTATTTTTTAAAAAGGGCTTGTAATAGTAAAGAAACAATGAAAATGGATTTTTCACTTCAATCAAGGTAAATCAATTTGAAACATTACAAAATCAGTATACGTTCCTCATCCGACAGTGCAGTATATGATAAGCATTTTAAGGAAGAAAATGGAATTGAAAACAAGCCAAGAAAAGGATGTCCAAAGAATTTAACTCAAGGTGATCAGCTATTTATTGTTAGAAAACTTATCAAAAATCCACAATTGAGTGCTGAAAATATTTCTACAGAATTAGCTGAAAGATTTTTACATCAGTTTCATTTGAAACTTTTCAAAGAGTACTCTGATCAGTCAGATTACACTTGTGTTGTGCTCAAAGAAACATTTTTGCTAATATGAAAAAATGAATAGTTTAGACTTTTCGTTGCTAAATCCATGCTAACCAAGTCTGAAACGTGTTGGAATAACTTTTTTGGCTCCAATGGTAGTATAATAGTGAGAAGGAAAAAAATGAGGAACTTAATCCCAAGAATTTAGTTGAAACAATGTAAGTGGAGATGTTCTTTTGTGTAGTATATGTCAGCTTCAGGATTAGGTAATATGGTGTTTATTGATTATATTATGAATCATGAGCTTTATTAAAATATTTTAAAGAACTATTTGAAATTTATCCGCCCAAAATTTGGGTGTTCGTAACGATTTCTTTTTTTATCAAGATAATCACCCCAAGCATATTGCTCTGAACGAATGTCTGGTGTTTATAACTGTTCACAAGTTCTAAAAGCACCACCTCAATCACCTGATTTAAATCCAATAGAACATATTTGAAGTTAGAATAAGAAAACATGACATAAAAACAAAATGTGAACTAAAAACAGTAACCACAGAAAAGTGGATGAACATCAATGCAGAAATTACAAAAAAAAAACCTGGTGAAATCTAAGCTGAAACATTTAAAAGCTGTTATGGACATTAAAGGACTCCTTTTAAAAACTTAACTAAGAAAAATACAATTGTAAAAAAAAAAAAAATGTTACTTTTTTTTTTAAAGTGTATAAAGACTTCTGTGTCAATTTTTCAGTAATTTTATTATTATTTTTTCAAAATAAAAGTTATTCTATGTTTTAAAAATTAATGTTATTCTATTAAGAAAACATTGCAGATATTATTTTTGAAAATTGCAAGTTACGAACACTTTTGAGAGCCACTGTATTATTAAAAGAGTGTAAATACCATAAATCAGTTTTGAAAGAAAAAAAAATATTGCTTGTTATTTAAAATGTCACTTGTCTATTTACTTTTAAAATTGTCATGGTTTCTCCAACATAGAGCAAAATAAAAAAAAAAAAATTTGAAATCATACATACTCTTTGCCTTTTTTGTGCTTGGTTTCCTGCATAACAATTTTTCTTGCCTCTGACATTTTTCCTTTTGCCGAAAATTCTTTTCTACAAGTAAAATATTTAATTTCACCATACAATGCATATGTAATAATCAACATTATTCATTACCCTTTTTTTTTTTTTTTTTTTTTTCACTCTTATCAATTATTGATTTTCTGTTTCTATTCTTAAATCTAGACCAACTGCTTACACTGACAAATTTCACCAAACTTTTACAACTTTTTAAATACTGCAGAATATTGATTATTGGAAACAATTGGGGACTAGGGGTATTCAGATAACTGATCATTTACGGGGGGGGGGGGGATTGTACCAGTTCTTCAGAGCAATAAGAAACGAAACAGTGATTTTAAACAAAACTGAATATAATTTTGTGTCACTCGTTCAAATAACACAAAGCATTGTAACTAAACAAATAACTGACTAGCCTAGTTTGAAATGGCCATTAAAGTAGTCCTATAGTTTAGGAAAAGACGTCTTAAGAATTATTTTGCTCCAGAACTGAGACTCGTTTTTTTGCCATTAATTCTGGCAAACATTTTAAGAACAGTATCACTTTTTTTTTTTGGTTCTAACCACTTCATAGCCGTCTCAAGACGAAGAATTTACTCACTGAGTGACTATTTTACTGCTAGCGGAACTTCTACAAGAGGCAATTTTAATCCGCAGACTAGAACGATTTTGGTTAATAGGAATTCGGATAAGTCATACTCTTATGTTATTTATATTTAAACTTTTTGCCATAATTGTCTCAAATTAGATTGTTTTGATGAAAAACAAGTACAAAACTTTCTAAAATAGAACATTTTTAAATAACACAATTCTTATCGCAGCTGGCCAAAATTGTTTTCACTTTAATAATTAAAACGAAACTGAATGGAATCTCAATCCAGACAACTTGATATATATTGTTTAATATGAATATAACCCGCTGCTGAGCATAATTGTCTCTCTTTTTACAACGTTTTTCTGAATTTCACTTGGTGTGTGTCATCAAATTTTCAATCGTTAATTTAACCAACTTCCCATCAAGCTAGAGCTCTGAAATTTTGGGAACCGTTCTTATTTGCCTAACAATGCAATATTTAGATATTTGCGACCAGTTTTAATTAATATTTTAATAATTTTTTTAATAAACTTTGCCACCATATAAAAACGTTAGTTTTTATTTCGAATTATTAAGAAATACGCTTAACTACTGATCAAAAGGTTAATAGATTAACTAACACAAAATAAAATACAGATAAGTGCTGTAGTACAGATAAAGCAGTTTGAATGAAAATTATGGAAAGAATGTATTAAGGGTATGTTTCGTATTTCATTTGAATCCCAGTCATTAGTTCCGTCGATAAATGTAAAAAACTGCTGCTATTTAACTGTGACTGCGGTAACCTAGTGGTCATGGTCGCTGACTGCGGTTTTTGTCGAATTGTAGGTTCGAGACTTGCTGCCACTTAAGACCGTCGTGTAGACGGGGTTAATGCATGCTATATCTGTCGGGGTCCAAAGCCCTCTCTTGGCGTGATGTGGAAATTAGGAGAAGGGGAAGCCAGCTCAGGTGTCGTAACTAGATTGGGGTTCAAAATTACGAGGACCGTCTTCAATAGCCCTCGTGTTGCTTCTAACGCGACGTTAATAAAACCAAATAACATATATTTAACAGCTTCGCGTCAATGATTAATGTGCGAAACGCTTAACAATCTTTTGAGTTATAAACTTTTAAAAAAATTTTAAACTGATTTTTACTTTAATACATTTTAACATGTCTAAGGAAAAAAGCATTTTTGTTGATGAAAATGCGGGGTCATAAAACAAAGGATAAATGGTATTAGGCTCAAAAGATTGACATCAGGGACGTCTTAAGGCATAGGCCCAGGGCCTCGTCTCGTTCTCTACTCGGCCTCAATAAGATCATGATCAGAATAAATTTAATCGTCAAATGTTATTCCTAGGAATGAATGGTTGAAGACAGTTACTTCTATATCAAATACTTCTATTTACGACATTTGCTGAGAATGAGGGAAAATATTAGTTTTATTTCTAAAGCGAGACATGTCCAATGTATTGATAAAAATGCTGTGGGAAGGACAGTCACAGACACTCCTTCCAGCGTCCTTTTATTTATTTGCACACGTGAGTTAGGATCGCTCATGAATGGACAAGAGATACACTTAAGCCCCCAATAGAAGTGATAAAACAAATTCCCGATTTTATAACAGGCGTCAGGGCTAATAAAAAGAGGGTTGAAATGATCCTGAAGGAAATAACACTTTCAAAGAAACAAGTGGTCTACGGCTCTAAATCGGCAATTCATTCCTTTAAATTTAATTTCTTTGAAACAGCAAAAGGTAATTATTTTTTTATTTTTGAATTGTATTTGAGATTTATGAAAATATACAAATATTTATAACTCATTAAAAAAGTAAAATAATATGTAATTGTATTTGCTTTTTTTTATTGACAGTTATAAAAAATAATTTTTTTTTTTTAAAAAATTTTTTTTTTTTTTTTTTTTTTTTTTTTTTTTTTTTTGTAAACTTTCTTCTCTCTCCCTCTGAACAACATGAAATAATCTCTTAACTCTTTATAAAATTATATATAAATATTTTAAAAGACTCTTTAGAATATTTTTATAATGATTAATATGCATAATTACGCGCTTCCTTCATTCTGAATGCTCTATGATCTTCCAAAAGAGTTTCCGATGTGTATTGTCATTCAGAGAAATATTTTTATTTGCTTCTGATATGGAAAGCGTTATTTTACTCGTTTAAAAATTCAAATGACTGTTCTTTTTTTATTATTATTGAAACCCAAATAAAAAAAGAACATTTATAAAACGAATATATTACATTACAACTGTTTGTAGTTATGTAATATAAATGTAGAAAAACAATCATATAACAGGAATCCTACTGTACGATTTGGTAACTAGGTAAATAAATGCCTGAACAACAATTTGATGTTTTAAGAGTAAATATTAAAAGTGAAGAAATTTTCGGTACAAAATAAGAGATTTTTAGGGTATAAGACCCCTCACTAGAAATGTTCTATTTGCGCGTGTTTGTTTAATCAGATATTCCTACAGAAAATTGAAATTTATTAAAAATACTTTAATTTTTATACATTTTTTTATTTATAAACTTGTGAGCGAGTTTTCTTTTTTTTTTTCCTTGAAAAGTACAAAAAAAGTGGGGAAGCGAAATTTTACACATAGTTATGTGCATATTGCGTGAGATAAGGCATAATGATCTTTAGAACAGTGTATTTATTTATTTTTAGTATCAAAATAACAATTCTTTTTCGAATAACTCGTCCCCAAAATGTGAGTGTGTTATTTTAAAAAACCTCTTAATTATTTTTAGAATATAAATAAAAAGAGAGCCATCATTTACTAAATTATTCATAATTTTTCTGTACATCATCTCGTATAGGTTTAAAAGTGGATTCTAAGCTATAACTGCTCATTTATTTTTTAATAACTGATCATTTTATTTTAAAACTTCACTCATGTGGAAAATGGGTACTCTAGTTAGTATTTATATAAAACCTTTAAGACTATTGTCGACACGACACCAAGAAATCCCGAGTGTAATGTTAATCTAATGGAATTTCGTACTTTTCTATTTACATCTAGAATATCGCTTTTAATTGCATGGAATAAAATGAATTCGAAAGAGCAAAAAAAAATGTTTCTCTGATTTTCGATTTTTTAAAAGTGTTTGCAAGTATTTTTAAATATTTTCATGAGCATGGATGCTTAATTAATCATAAATTACGGGCAGCGGATACTGGACTTTCTGCAAAAAATTAGGATGAACGAATTAGAGAAGCTACTTTTTTTTTAAACTATCCTTTGGATTGACTTTTTGACACATTGACAAAGTAAATCTATTTCTCCAAAGTAAAAATATGGATTTCTCGAAAAGTTTAAAATGATTAAAATCGTTAATGATATATATAAAAACCAAAAAAAGACTCTTTTGACTATTATGAGTCAAAAATCAAGTAATAGTACTTTATAAAGGAGTCTTTATAATACTTTATAAGTCACTTTGATACTTTATAAAGGAGTATCAAAGTGTTCACAAGCGTGTAAGACAACCCCGTGTTAGGGTAATTTTCCTTGAAGAAAATAGAGACACCGACACAATGTTTGAAAACAACCACTGCCAGAAATTTAAAATAGAGAGAAACCTTTTTACCAATAATCGACTCACTAACTTACAATATACAAACGCGTAGTAAAAAATACGAGAAGCTTTTTGAAATGTTTGGGATTTTTTCAAAATATTTCTAATTTGGATGAGATAGATGTTAAAATAGCATGCGAGAAAATATCAAAATTTTACGGTAAAGACATCAATGAAGAGGAATTGAACTTGGAATGTAAGCATTCCAAGTCATACGTGATCATTCATGGCGAAAAGCTGAAGAAAAATCAAAGGGAAGAAATGGAAAAAGAAAGATTAATAAAAAATATAATTCTACTAATGGATTAGTTTTTATTAACGTCGCACTAGAAGCAACACGAGGGCTATATTGGCGACGGACGTCGTAATTTTGTACCTCGGTCAAGTGACGAGAACAACACTTGAGCTGGCATCCCCCTCTTCTAACTTCCACGCCAAGGAAGGACTTTAGGCCCCGACAGATTTAACGTGCATCAGCCGCGTGCTTAGGCTACCGCGGCCACAATTCTACCAATGAAGATGAAGAACAGTTGTTGGATGAGGGGACTGGAATTGGGATCAACACATTCTTTACATACAAGTATAATGAAAGACTATTCACAGTGTTTCCCAATATTTAAATAATAATGAGAATTTTCTTATCAATGATGATTACTAACGCGAATGGGGAACGTTCATTTTCAAAACTCAAAATAGCCAAAAATGTATTGATAAATCGTATGGCTCAATCACGTTTGAATAACTTAAGCTTGATGAGTAATGAAAATGAAATATTATTATAATTGATTTTGAAGACCGAATTAATGATTTTACAAATTTAAAATGTAGAAAACGAATATTTACATAAAACCTCATTTTACTATGGATTGTTTTTATAGACCTGTACATGCATATACACCAAATTAGATTAAAGGTTCGCAGGTGGGGCCTATTTTTTAATGAGGGCCCAGGGCCTCAAGAAGTCTTAAGACGTCCCTGATTGACATTATCATTATGATGAAAAAATTTCATTTGGTTTGCTTAAGGCTCCCGTCTACCAGCCATTTTGATTTTGTGGACGTAATGTTAATCCTAAGGAATTTCGATTACCCTTCTCAAATCCTTACTATATGATATATTTAAATTCAATAAAAAGTACACCTGAAAGAATAAATAGTCTTCTACGGAAATACTTTTTCCCTCCCAATTTTTAAAAATATTTTTTTAAAGATAGGAGAACCAACTATCGAATAATTAATACAGGGATGAAAATATTTTTAAAAATCGGAGGAAAAATTGTAATTCTGCAGAAACTTTCATTATTATTTACTTTCTCATGTTCTTTTTTTTTTTTTTTTTTTTGCATTCAAATAGGTAAAATAATAAAGATTTGAGGACGGTAAAAGAAATTCCATAGGATTAAAATTACGTTCCTGAAATCAAAATGGACTTAAGGTATATTTATATTACTAAGATATATTTAATTTCATATTTTATTGCCTTCTTTTATTTTAATATTGAATTTAATAATTGATTTTTTTTGTGGCAGAATGGTCTGTTTTTATTCTTTTTCCTGCTAATGTTGGGAACGTTTTAGTACTAAAGAATTTTTTGCTTGTGAAAATAAAAATGCATTAAATATTCGAAGTACTAATTTTCTTTTCTTGATTGTAATGCTTCTGTGGAGCCTAGGGCTCGCAAGTACGTTTACTTTAGGTTAGTTGATATTCATTTTAAGTACTTCTACTTTTTCGAGAACTTAACACAAAATAAGAAAGAAAGAAAAAAAAAGTGTTAGCACATGGTGAAATGAAAGTAGCAAAGCCAATTTCAGTTATTTTCCTTTGTATTATAACGGCCCTCGATGATGAATATCCTATGCGATTGAAATATATCTTAAAAATTTCCCTAAACTTCAGCAGTCTTAAAGAAACTGCACCTATTTATATCGACATGTTAATTTGTTAAAAAAACATTTGGTACTTGTCTGCTATAGCGGTGCCCGTCAAATTACGATTACGCTAAGCCGTCGCCAAACACGTGGAATCTATCTTTAGATACAACCTACTTAGAAATATTTCTTAGTCGCTTGGTGATTAATCATCGGGCGCCGCTGTAATACACAAGTACCAAACATTCTTATGAAAAGTGAAAATTTATTTTACTTCCCTGTTAAACGTTATAATAAAGAAATGTATCTTTTATTTAAAACAAATAAAAGTATTTTTGAATCAACTATCTTAGTTCAAACTTAAAATAGAAATATAATACTTTACCGTTTTCGAAAACAGTGATATAAGGGATTGTAATGAATAATTATAAACAAGTATAGATCCTTTTTAGATTTGTCGTTTTCGATATCAGACTTCCAGTCTAGGACATTTTGTAAATAATTTGAGATACTTGCATGATTTAGATTTTGGATTATCATGCGATAAAGAAACCAAGTATTAACAAAAATAGTAATTTTCAATTTATACTTTTTTATACAACTGTATTTAATATTTCATGTGTCTTATAAAATTTTTAATTTTCTTCGATTTTTCTGAATTTTTAAAAATTAAAAAATAAATATATAGCGATATATGGTATCGGTATATTAGTGTAAATATTTATGAAAAGCTTAAAGTAAAATATTTTATCTTGAAATATTTCAAAGACTCATATAGTAAAATAATTTTTCAATTTTTTAGATGGTCATACCTCAAACTTTGAAATTAGGACTTATTTTAAGATAATTCGAAATAAAAACCAACGTTTTTATATGGTGGCAAAGTTTATTAAGAAAATTATTAAAATATTAGTTAAAACTGGTCGCAAATATCTAAATATTGCATTGTTAGGCAAATAAGAACGGTTCCCAAAATTTCAGAGCTCTAGCTTGATGGGAAGTTGGTTAAATTAACAATAGACAATTTGATGACACACTGATACACATACATACAGACACACACCAAGTGAAATACATAACAACATTAAAACTAACTAAAATTAATTAATCCGGTAAATTAAATGGTTGGAATACAGTTTAGTCAAACCACTCTTGGAGACAGGAATTATTTGGCGGTATTTTGCCAAATGTTGCTAAATTGGTCCGCGAAGCGTACTTAACATTCAGCCAAAAAAAAAAAAAAAAAATTCGCCAAGTTTGGCAATTATTCAAATTGCGCCAAGTGATTGGGCTAAACTGCATTATTTAAAAAAATCTGAGTTAAAACTTGTCGCAAACGTCTAAATATTGCATTGTTAGGCGAGTACGAACGATTCCCAAAATTTCAAAGCTCTAGCTTGATGGGAAGTTGGTTAAATTAACGATCGAAAATTTGATGACACACACACACACACACCAAGTGAAATTCAGAAAAATGTTGTAAAAAAGAAATCAGTTACTGAGGGGAAAAGAAAAGAGAGAAAATTATTTTTAGAAGTTAATGAATTAGGTTATTTTAGACATTTAATTAGTTTATTAGCGTCACAAATTAATTCTTATTGAATCATTAACAATATCAATTTCGTGAAGATGCGATAAAAATAATATATATATATATATATATATAAGAAGAGATGCTGGAGATGGATTTCAGAATAATTTGAAAAGGGTGAAATACATTTAAATGTATTCAGTACATTATCAAAAATAAATAAATTATCTGCAAACAAGGTTTAATTTAATTTTAAGTAGACAATTTTCATGAATACAATATTTTTTATATAACAGTAATCCTATAATTAGAATTATTATAAGAACTGATGCTGTGTAAAAAAAAAAAAAAGTAAACGATCTTACCTTAATTTTCGAGGATATTGAATTCCTTTCAACATATTGCAGTAGATCTTCTCTCCCTTGTAAAAAGTAACAGTTTTTAAAAACATGACAATCTCGTTTTCTCATTCGTCTCAAATCGGATACTTTATTAAATCCATAAAGATTCAGTTGCCTAATAAAACTTGCAAGCTTATTACTTTTACAAAAATCACTATTATAATCCAAATATTCTTTTTTGAATAGAGTGAAATTGAAAATAACAGCATCGCCTGTTTTATTCCATTGCACAGACCCAGTTGTATTGGAATTTATAAGATTCCAAAGCTTATACTGAAATCGTAGAACAGACATTTCATTAAAAGACGGCGGAGAAACAATGCGTAACTGATATGTTAATAACGTATTTGTTTTCTCAACAGTCATTAAACAAACGACATTTTTCCATATTGCGCAAACGATTTATATTTAATACAAATCATAAAATGAAAGAGGAAAAATAAGCACACAATTTTATGTTTTTATTTTTTACTATTTTGTCCGGTGGAACATTAATATTATTAATTTGTTAAAAGAAACATTACAATTAAATTTCAAATATTTGCCAGTCTAAAATGATTTATCGCATTAAAAATTATCGTTTGGCGAAATTTTTTCATGCGAAAAAATGCCGCTGAACTCAGCGTTTTTTGCATCCAATTTTAAAATATATAAATTAAATATTAGAAGGCTCACTAGTATTTTCTCTCGCATATTACTATTTATGTTATGCATAAATGAATTTTTAGAATGGTATTTTAGAATCATTGTCGCAATAAAATTTAAAAACTCGTTACAAATTCTTACTTCAGCTGTACATTTGCTAAAATTGGAACAATACAGAGAAGATTAAGATATACAGTCGAACTTCGCTCTAGTGAACTCTCGATTATAGTGAACTTTTCATTGATCCCAACTGAGGTGAATTTTCAAAATTAACTGAGGAAACCTAACCCAACGATAATGTAACATTACGAAACAAAAAAGTCTGTTCAAAATGGTTCGTTTCGGTAATTTAAACATCAACTCACTGGAAGTCAAGCTACATTAATTTCTAAAAATATATTTGAAAAGTTACATATTTGTAAACTGAATCAGTGTAATTCAATTTTATCGGGATTAAGGGATTATGAAATAAAGCTCTTTGGTGTATTTAAAGGAGAGATACAAATAGATAACTTTAAGTGCAATACAAATATATATGTTGTTGAAGAAGTCGTTTTCGCCTTCGAACTGAAGTCCCTCCCCCTAACGCTCTCTCCGCCCATTGCTATATATGCTTCTTAGCTTACTGGTTACAGCGTCCAATGGCAATGCGCTTTCGTAACTTTACTTTCCAACTTTGTTTCGGCAGTTCCTCACTGTGCCGAACGCCCAGACGCTTGTTGCCTTGATCACAATTATTATAGTTGATTACAATTAAGCTAAAATTTTATTAAATGATGCACTTTAACTTTTTAATAGTAATTCTGATGAGAGGGTATGTTTTTAATTTTAAAACAGGTACCTCGTAATTTTAGCCGTTACCGTATATGTTGTTGAAAACGGTGCTATGCCGCATAATGCTATTATAGGACTTGATGTAATTTTGCTAGGTGAAGTTATATAAATGAAAATGGATTTACAATAATAGATAACAGGTCAATTGAAAAGTCCCCGGCCTATCATAGTAAAACACATTTTTTTGGCAAAATTAGTTTTTTTTTATTCAACATAATTCCCTTCAAGGGTGATACACTGATTATAGCGACCCTCCAACTTTTCGATACCATTTTTGTAGTACTATTTGTCCTTTGCTTCAAAATAGGCCTCAGTTTCGGCGATCACCTCTTCATTCGACGAAAATTTCTTCCCAGCGAGCATGCTTTTGAGATCTGAGAACAGGAAATAGTCGCTGGGGGCCAGATCTGGAGAAGACGGTGGATGAGGAAGCAATTCGAAGCCCAATTCATGGATTTTTGCCATCGTTCTCACTGACTTGTGACACGGTGCATTGTCTTGGTGAAGCAGCACTTTCTTTTTCTTCAAATGCGGCCGTTTTTCGGCGATTTCGTCCTTCAAACGATCCAATAACGCTATGTAACAGTCGCTGTTGATGGTCCTTCCTTTTTCAAGGTAGTCAATGAAAATTATTCCATGCGCATCCCAAAATACAGACGCCATAACCTTGCCAGCCGACTGTTGCGTTTTCCCACGCTTTGGAGCGGGTTCATCGTGTGCAGTCCACTCGGATGACTGTCGATTGGACTTCGGAGTGAAAGGATGGAGCCATGTTTCATCCATTGTCACCTATCGACGCAAAAACTTGGGTTTATTACGCTTGATCATCTTCAAACACTGCTCCGAATTATCAACTCGTCGTTGTTTTTGGTCAAAAGTGAGCTCGCGCGGCACCCACTTTGCACAGAGCTTTCTCATACCCAAATATTCGTGAATGATATGATGTACACGTTCAGTTGATATCTTTAGAGTGTCTGCTATTTCATTCAATTTCAATTTACGGTCATTCAAAATCATTTTGGGGATTTTCTTAATGTTTTCGTCGGTAACAACCTCTTTTGGGCGTCCACTGCGTTCACCGTCTTCGGTGCTCATTTCTCTACGTCTTAACTTAGCATACCAATCCTTGATGGTTGATTTTTCTGGGGCAGTGTCCGGAAACTCAGCATCAAGCCAAGTTTTTGCTTCAACTGTATTTTTTCCTTTCAAAAAGCAATATTTTATCAACACGCGAAATTCCTTTTTATCCATTTTTTTCACATTAACAAAAGTTGCTTCACTCAAAATGCTATAATTCACAAACTAATGATCCGACAGCTGTCAAATTTATACACGCATCTTTTGATGGTTAGGGCTAACTAAAAAACATATGGATTTAATTCTAGTAGCACCATCTATGTGTCAGGTCATAGACTTTTCAATTGACCCTGTTAAGTGTCCGTGTGAAGAAAAATATATTTTATCGGTTTTGCTAGTTAACATTAGAAGAAAATATAGGCTGTAATATTTCAAAATCCATTAAAGATGAAGGGCGTCAATCTGTTTTAAATTACCAACCGAAGAAGATTAAATCAACATTGCATAGAATTAAATATTTTAACTAAAGATAAGGAACCAATATATCAACGACCGCGACGTTTAACTTTTTCTGAAAATAAGATTGTTGGTGCTCAAATAACTGAATAGTTAAAACAGGGAATTATAGAACCTTGTTCCTCTGAGTATTCTAGTCCAGTTGTAATAGTTAGCAAAAAAGGTGGAACTCCACGAATATGCATAGATTATAGAATGTGAAATAAAGTTTTGGTTAAAGACAGATTTCCCTTACCATTGATTGAAAATGTCTTAGATCGATTACAAGAATCGCGAGTATTTAGTACTATTGACTTAAAAAATGTTCCTTTTTCCATGACAATATAAATGAACAGAGTAAAAAATATACGTTATTTGTCATTCATGAAGGACAATATCAATTTTTGAAAGTACACTTTGGACTTTGTAACTCCCCATCAGTTTTTCAAAGACACATAAATATTATTTTTCAACCTTTAATCAATGATGACATTGTTTTACCCTATATGGATGATATAATAATATTATCTGCGAATGAAAAAGAAAGGAATGGAAAGACTAAAACTAGTTCTCAATCTTGCTTGTGAATATGGTTTAGAAATTTTAGTTTTTGAAGGAAAGAATTGAATTTCTGGGACATGTGATAGAAAAGAGTTGTATTTATCCGTCCACTTTAAAAAATTAAGCTGTTCTAAATTTTCCTGAACCTGCTAATTTGAAACAATTGCAAAGAATTTTAGGCTTAACCGGATATTTTAGAAAATTTATTCCTAACTATTCTATTATTGTTAAACCTCTTAGTGATCTTTTGAAAAAAGACAGCAAATTTAGATTCAATGACGAAGAGAAAAATTATTTTAATAAGCTTAAAATGTTGTTCTCTGAGAAACCTGTTTTAGGAATATATAACCCAAATTAGGAAAGAGAACTAATTACATAAGGATGTTAGAATGGATGGGTATGGTGCAATTTTGTTGCAAAGATCTCCAAATGATAATAGTTTCCATCCAACATATTATATGAGTAGGAAGACAACAGACACTGAAAAGAACGTACTTTACAACTTCTACTTCAGTGACTTCTACAACAGTACGAACTTTAGGTTCTTGCTGTTGTAGAAGTCATTAAAAAATTTCGCGTATATTTGCTAGGGATAACATTTAAAATTGTGACCGACTGCTTAGCGTTTCAGGAAACGATGAATAAAAAAGACTGGTGTACCCGAGTAGTTCGATGGGCATTATTACTGGAAGAATTTAATTATGCAATAGAACATCGATCTGTTTGCAATACTAGACTCAAATAATGATTAGGACAAATTATTGCTCCTCAATTAGCCTCAATCTGTGCTTCTGGAACGCAAACGGAGTAATGTATCGTACTGTTGAGCTACGAGACTTGATAGAGAAGCTTCGGTTTTATTTATGGTATTTGTTAAAGAAGTTCTCAAACAATCTCTTTTCTTAGTTAAGTTTTACTTTCTCCGCATTCAAATAACAAAAAAATGTCTACCTTGAGTAGTCTTCGTATACTTTTGCGGTATACAGATATCCAAAGGAGAAATTGACTTTATTGACACACGAAAATTTCTATTTACTTATATGCTCGTAATGACACAATTCCATTTCTCGACACCAAATTGTTAAAGCAGGTTCTTTTATGGTGTCATTTAATTACGAGCATTCATTTCTTAATCATTTTTTTTTATTACAGGAGGACACTTTGCAAATACGAAACACACACAAAACACATGAAGAAAACATAGAATGAAAGCATGAATCATCGGAGTGTTTCGATACGAATATTTCTGAGAAAACAGAAAAATTAAAAAGTATGAGTAGATGCTTTATTTGTTTTGGCAGAAAGCACTTAACTAAGGATTGTAAAAATAAACTGAATTGCTAAATATGCCATAGTAGGAATCCTAATACGTTGTTATGTACTTTGGAAAAAAAAGAACTCGGAAATTTTTTAATGAACAGAATAATAAAAATGAAAATCAAATCTGATAGCTAATATATCAACAAATGTTTTAAGCGGCTTACCGAAAATGCCGGATATAAATAAAATTTGTTTTGATTATTTAATCACTATTCAAGTAGAATGCGGTAATAAAACAACTGCTGTTGTGGATACGGGAACCGAATTATTTATTATTAAAACCAGTATGGTACTTGAACACTATAAGAATCCGTGCTGAAGGGTTATTTTAAAATCTGCTTTTGGACATAAGGTCACTGCACCATTAATAAATGTGAATTTAGTAATAATAAGTTCTTAATCTAATGTTGTATATACACCTGTTACAATCATGTGCGCAATGGCAGATAATTTAGAGCATGATATTTTATTAAGTTTGAGGGCTTATAATGATTTGATTGCAACTAAAAATGATTTTGAAAGTTATGTAAATAATCTTAGTGTTGATGAAATCCAATTATCTCATGAGTACATTCCTTTCAATCCTGTTGAGTATATAACAGTCAATATAAACCCTAATTCTATTAACGATAGTAAGACACCTATGCACAATGTTATTGATTCTGTAAATAATTTAACAAGTGCAGATATGGACAGTAGAAATGTCAACAATGATTTAGTTTCGGATTCAAATAAATTTCAATTTGAACAAGAAAATGATGAAAGCCTATCCAAATGTTGACTAGATGCCAAAAGTTCTTCAAATGGTTTTATGATTGAGAATAAGTTCCTGTATCATAAATATAAGATTTCAGATGAACCCGTCAGCCAGTTAGTTGTTCCTCGTGAGCTCAGAGGGCAGTTGTTAGAACTCGCACATTCCAGTATATAGGGTGAGCACCAGCGGAAAAAGAAAACTTTAGAAAGGTTCAGATACTCATTTTTCTGGCCTAGCATGAAAAGGATGTGCAAACTTTTTGCGACACTTGTGTTTCATGCCAGTTACAAGCCAAAAAGGAACCATCTGATGAAATTCCCATAAATCTTGTAACCTGACCTAATGAACCTTTCCAAATTATAAATGTTGATATAATAGGCCCCGTCGAACCTAGTAGTAGGGGATACAAGTTCATACTGTGAGCAATAGATCAGTGCACTCGATGGCCTGACGTCCTCTGTCTAAAGAATGTAACAGCAAAATCGACTTGCAATGCATTGTTACAAATATTTTCAAGAACTGGTATACCAAAAATAATTGCTACCGATCAAGGCATTAACTTTACATCCAATCTCACAAAAGAATATATTAAAAGAATAGGATCTTTCCCTAAGTTTTCGGTTTCAGGGCACTCACAATCCAATTGTCTCGTCGAAAGAAGGAATGGTTTTTTGAAAAGTACGATGCATCATGTTATGAGGGAAAACCCTAGCGATTGGGATAAGCATATACCTTTTCTATTATGGGCTTATCGCGAAGTACCTAATCAAACAACAGGTGTTAGTCCATTTCAGATGTTATATGGACGACGTTCTACTGGTCCCTTATCGATTCTAAAATACTTTTGGACTGAAGACATTTCTCTAACCATCGGACAATTAAAATAGGTTACGAATTATCTTAATTATCTGAAGATCAAACTTCAACTTGCTGCCGAGCAAGTTGGTATTGCTTCTTCTTCTTCTAACCAAGCGAACTATGCCTATTATCATAATCGTCGCAAAAAGTATAAGAGTTTCGAAATAAGTGATACAGTTATAATTCTTGCCCCTGATAGTACACATAAAATATACGCGAGCTGAACATCTTGCACCATCGTAGAAAAGCGAAGTGCTCACAGTTATTTAAGTTCAAATGCCTGATAACAGTGTGAAACACATCCATGCGTTTAGTTTAGTTTTTATTAACGTCGCACTAGAAGCAACACGAGGGCTATTGGCGATGGACCTCGTAATTTTGAACCACGGTCAAGTGACGAGGACAACACCTGAGCTGGCACCCCCCCTCCTAACATCCACACACACATCCATGTGAACAAAATTAGGAAACTTAATATTCAAACTAACAACACAGGAGTCATTTATGAGACAGATATTGACTTTGGCGATATTGAAAACACACTTATAACAAAACATACTCCAACCGACGAAACTTATATTAAGGAACACTTGAATTTTGATCAAGTTTAGTTTTTATTAACGTCGCACTAGAAGCAACACGAGGGCTATTGGCAACGGACCTCGTCCTCGTCACGGTCAAGTGACGAGGACGACACCTGAGCTGGCAACCCTCTCTCCTAACATCCACACCACGCCAACGGGAGGACTTTGGACTCCGAACAGATTTAACGTGCATCAGCCCCGGCTACACGGCGAGTCCTTAGCGGCCAAGGATTGAATTTTGATCAAAAACAAGCTGTTATTGATTTATTAATTAAGAACAAAGCAATAAAACATTTGACCCCCCCCCCCAATAGCTAGAATTAGTGAACATTCAATCAAATTGATAACAAATAGTAAACCTAAAATGCAACGACCCTATCGGATTCCTGAAATTTTAAAAGAAGTAGATAGACAAAGAGACGATCTCTTAACTTTAGGTTTAATTGAGCCCTATGAAAGTGAATATGATTACCCAGTAGTATGTGTATCAAAGAAAGACGGTACAGTAAGATTATGTGTGGATTTCCGTTATTTGAATTCTCAGACATAACCAGACGTTTTTCCTATGCCGAATTCTTCTGATTTGATTTATCGAATAGCAAGCTCCAAATTCATAACCATGCTCGATCTTTTGAAGGGATACTGGCAAATCAGATTGAGTATGAATTCATTCTTCACTCATAGAGGACAATACTCTTTCAGAGTTAGCCTTTTGGTCTGAAGAATGCAGTAGCTACATTGCAGCATACCATTAATAAACTTTTAACCTACATAGAGCGTATATTGAAGCGTGACGACATAGTAATATTTTCAAGTAGCTGGAAATATCATTTAAGACATCTTAAAACTGTTTTATGTAGCTTAAATGAAGCTAATTTTATCATCAAACTTCAAAAGTGCAGTTTTGGTGAAACTTCTCGGACATGTTGTAGGTTCTGGTAACCATTCACCTGATCCTGAAAAAGTACTTGCCGTTAAGAATCTTTTACCTTCCAAGACTGAGAAAGATGTAAGAAGTCTCCTAGGTCTTCGGTCGTTCTACTGATCCTATGTACCGAAATTTGCTGAGATAGTGCTTCCTTTGATAGAGCTTACAAGAGAAGCAAAGCTCTTTGTGACATCACCTGAACTCTTTTCCTGAACATTTAAAAAATACTCAATATTTCTTTGTGCTTGAGTTTATGTATTATTGTTTTCTTTTATTTCTAGATGCAGATATTGAGAATTCCTTTATACATGTAATTTTTTTTCTTTCTAACACCCTTTTGAAAGGGGAGGTGTGATGCACTGGTGCTTTCTAGTTATGTAGAGTTCTTCAGTGTCTGTGGCGAAAACGACGTAACTCCCGAATACGTAATACGTTTTGATGAGCGTTAAGCTTGCTGATGGACTAAAGTCCATTCTATGTTTTCTTTATGTGTTTTATATTTGTAAAGAGTCGTCCTGTATTAAGAAATGAATACTCGCAATTAAATGACACCATAAAAAAACCGCCATTAGTGGATCACCTGGTCAGATATCGAGACTTGTGTGGTACCCACCCATCACCACGACGACGTGCATGTGGATTGAAACACTTCCTAGTGCTGCCTGGCAAGAGCCTACCGATTCGCCCGATACTTGCAGCGTGTCAACCAGATGAACGAGGAATTGCAACACAAACTCTGTCAAATGGATTGTAAAACTTAGATGGTTATTTACCGAAAAAGAGGGACCGAGTCAACTAATTGTGTCGACTCGGTCTCCCTTTTTTCAAAACATACATTGTACCTAGACTGTAATCTTTTAAAACAATGAAAGCCCATTGGATTGTACGAGGTTGTATTCAAAAAAACTATTTTTCTTTTACTTGTGTCATGATGGTTATAAAAACAACCATTCTCGAGTGGAATGCGGATTGCCTTTCTTGCCACTCCGTGTGAAAAAAAAATTGAGCATAAGAATACAACACAATAGCACTTTAGTTTATTGTTACAGTCGGAAAAAGTTTTAATTGTTTTGCTGGAGATTTTCAAACATGAAATGTGGAGTTTAAAAATGATATAGGTAGGGAAAATGTTGTAAATAGGTGCTTATAAGGAGAAAAGTAGCTCCAAAAGGGCACGTATTTTGAATGAAAAATGAATGGGGGTAAACGGGCCAGGTGGAGTGGAAAGGAAGGAAAATATGGGTGCTGGCATCCGGTTTGGATGAAAACATGCATTTGGAATACCCCTCGTTTCATTTCAGGTCGTTTTCCGTCATTTTTTTTTTAAAAGGGTTGCGGTGCTAAACTATTTTTTCGATCAACTGTAGTTCTTCAATAGACTTTTCACTGATTAACTTCTCTGCATGATAAATCTTCCACACACAACCAATTTTCACCACAGCTGCAAGAAACGGGCTTGGCACCTGCAGAAGTCAACATCAACAATATAACAACAGTGTCAGAATTCAATAGCGACAGGATTGTTGCCTACTGAGAGTGGTAACACATCAATCAATAACTCCCGAGACTAACATTGAAAACAACATTTTTTTTTATTCATCAACATAACACCTTTTGTTAATCACCTTTTAGGGTGATACAATCGTTCCAACGCTTTTCCAAATCTTTTTTTTTTTTCGCAAGAAATCTTTTTTGTTGCGAGTAAATAGCGATAAACAGCTTTCTGAATCATCGACTCGTTGCTGTTTTTGTTCCATCGAAAGCAATCGCGGCACCCACTTGGAAAAAACCTTTTTCATGAAGGATAGTAAATACACTTCCATATGATATCTGTGTCATCTCAGCAATCTCACGGAGCTTCACTTTACGATCTTTCATTATAATTTTTGTCACTTCACTCACATTTTCCGGTGTAACGGCTTCCACAGGTCTACCCGAGCGTTCCGCGTCATTTGTGTCGGTACGACCACGTTTAAACTCGGCAAACCACCGACAAATCGTTGCTTTTGATGGACAAGAGTCCGGGTAACATTTTTCAATCCATTGTTTCGCTTGCACGGTGTTTTTACCCATTAAAAAACAATGTTTTATCGGAACACGAAACTCGGTTTTTTCCATTTTTTAAACAAACTACAAAACGACTTTACTCCAACCTCGATAACTCAGCTGTTTCTGGTCCGATCGACTTAAAATTTTGACACGTTTCAAGCAAAGGTTAGTACTCTAGAAAGACCTGGTTACTGGTTTACTACGAGCGCCATCTCTGGGTTAGTCTCGGGAGTTATTGATTGATGTGTTATGTCGTTCCTTGATATCTCCCATTGCACTACCTGAAATTCAACCAGTGTCATGCGTATATGAAATCTAACTGGCCTAATTTGGCCCTTGATAATAGTTTTTATTAATGTCGCACTAGAAGCAACACGAGGGCTATCCCTTGATAATAGATAAAGTTACAACTAACAAAGCAGAGTGACAGACACTATTAAAAAACACCGCTTTATTTACGTTTAACAATGACTACAAACTTGCTGGGCATTACCGGCTGATTGATTAACAGCAGGATATAATCAAAACAAAAATATCTCACAGGGATCATAAGCAACTTTGAACATTATAGGAATCCGATTCAGCATCCGCCTTCCCTGTGATTCAATTCATCCATTATATAAATCAGGAATGTGCATTCTACACAGTCAAATTAGTAGTTAAGAATTAGTATCCAATAACAAAAATAAACTACCTATGTCGAATTAGAAAAATAATATCGAATACAAATTCCCGATTCTTCATTGCCAGATATGTGGAATGACGTCATTTCGGCGATACGTAATCCAAAGGCCTTACCAAACGAGATTCACTCCATTCTGCTCGCGATATGACAACAGGATCAATGAGTTGCTGAGGGTCATACTGAACAGCCTGCTGGATCTCCATGCCTTCCCAAGACTAACCCCTGAGAGGACAGACGTATTGTGAGATCGGTCCTGCAAAACTGTACAACCACATCACAAACCATTTGTCAGGAAATAGGCATGTTTGCAACATGCCCAGAATCTGCTTGGATGGTGCAACGACGTTTGCAGTAGCATGGATCGTCAGTATGGAGAACTCACTTCGGCTTCCCTTGACAATCCAGCATTGAGAGACGGCGACTCTGGTACACCAAATAACAAAGCTGGATAAAGGAGTGGCATAATGCCGTCTTTTCTGCTGTCCTGGTTCTGCATACAGTATTCTGATAGCCGTTTACATGTCTGGAGGCGACGAGAAGATCTTGCATTTGATACTGGCATAGGGGCCCAGCACTAGGTGTGATGGTTTGGGCAGCCCTTAAGTACGACACGCACATCTCTAGTTCGGATCAACAGTAATTTGAAAAAAAAAAGGGTACATTTCCGACATCTTATGTTCAGTGGTTGTGTCCTTCCTTTGAGGTCTGCCAAATGCAATCTCCCAACAAGATAATACAAGACTACACGTTGCACACCATGATCCAACTTTCCTTGATACACAGGGTATTTAATTGTTGTTCTGGCCTGCATGGTCTCCAGATGTCACCCATCGAAAACATCTGGTCATAGGTTGCTGAGACTGGCCTGCCATCCCTCTCAAGCTAATACAGTTATTTCGTCAAACATGGCATGAATCAGAATGGAATGAGTTACCCGTTTCTGTCATCCAAGCCCAGTTCGATTCCATGCCTAACTGGGTAATGACCGCTATAGCTGCCAGGAGTTGCAGCTAAAACGGTATATTAATTTCACACCCCTGTTAACTCCCAAACTGTGTGCAAATTTAATCATTTTGTCTTCAAGCCATACTGCTTACGTACAATAAATATCTTTTTTGTATTTGCTTTCCTTCACATTGTTTCAATTTTAATGGCCTGCAGAGTGTTTTTTAAATCAGAAATTAAAATTAATGATTATCAGGACTGTTTTCAAAAATTTGCTAAAAATTAGATAATTTACACATTTGAAACATTCAATCAAACTTTTTATATGTTGATAAATCAATTCCTAAGAATATTAAGTTCTTCAATTTTGTTTCTTCAATACAAAAAAAATAACTTAACATCAAACAAATAAAACACTAGATTAAAAATAAAAATTCTTTAATATTTTTTTACATCATTGCTTTACACTGATTCAAGAACAGGTGGTTCATAGCCTTCAGGTCTTTCAATCTTTGTACCTTCTTCACTAACCTTCACTGGTGCAGCAGACGATTTTGAAGTACCTTCACCATGTAACTCCATCAACTTACCAACTGCAATTAAAAATTATATATTGAAACAGAAAGCAATGTAATTTTTCATGCAGTAATATATTTAAAATATGCACCGATGAAAATGCGTATATAAAAACTTCAACAAACGTATGGTAAAGACAAATTAAAACATTCACAATATTTTTCTCAGAACCATGGAACTAAGACTTTCTTTCCTCGTTTGTGAAACATATTAATGTCTCAAATAATATAACACCCTATCATATGATTCTTAGTTTATGGCACAAAATATTGTACATAGAACCATTAAGTATATATTATACATATATATCTACAACTATTTGTATGTAAAAACTATTTTTCACTAAAAAATCATCATTGCTGAATCCCTCCTAATATAAATTCAATAGTTAACATGTATACTTCAATACTAACCATCAAATTTAGGCTTTTTTAATACTTTCACTTTCCTGATCATGACATCATGGAGAGGATAAATGCCTTGACAGGCTTTTTCAATATCCCTGCCAATGCTGTCAGGAATTCTGTAAAATTATAAGAAGTCAGAAAAAATACTTTACATATGCTACATCTAAAATGTTAGTTGACAAAAAAAATTAGTTAATTCAGTCTAACGTTGTTCATATTAAATAGGCAAGAATACAAAAACAAAAACATTTACATTTTTGTGAAATATTTTAAAAAAAATTCCATCGAAATTAAAACAACAATTCATTTAAGAGAAAGTTTACCCTTTATTTCTTCATGTGAGGGAAAATAGAATTAACATAAATTAAAAATTGAATTAAAAAAATAGAAATAAAAGGGCAACACAAAATGTTTCCTGCAAACAATATTAAAAATAACATAAAATATTTTTAACAGAGGAAAACCAATTATTATAGATTAGGGAAAATGATGCAAAAAAAGTCACAGATGTACTTAAAAAATTATTAGAAAAAAAAATCTAATCAAATATAACAAAAAGTAATATAACACTTTAAATTTATATATGAATTTTAAATTATACATTAACTGAGCAAATGTTATTCTTAGTGATATTATTGGAGGAAAAGGTCCAAATTATAAGCCATAAAGATATAAAAAAAAAATTCTTGTAATATATATTGAAAATAAAGATTAAGGCTGGTGAAAGCAGGTATCATAATAGAATCCCTTTTCAAATTTAATTTTAATAAAACTAATTCCCCCCCCCCACTATCCAAAATTAATCAATTCCTATTAAAAAAACTTTCCAAACTTGTTCAGTCATTTATCTAATATTTAAAAGCTATCATTACACTAGATTTCATGTGAATTGCTATTAAAACATAAATTTACATGAAAACAGCCCTCATTAAGTTGAATTAAATATGAACAGATCACACATACTCCATTACAAAATGCAAAAATTATATTGAAAAAGTCAAAACTTTCAAATGAGATAAGTTTTTCAACAAATATTTATTCTTTTAAAAAAAAAATGTTGAATTATCATCAGATCAATTTTTAAATAAAAATGATGGATTTTTTTTAGTTTATATTAATGTTGCACTAGAAGCAACAAGAGGGCTATTGGCGACGGACGGCCCCTGAACTAGCACCCCCTCTCCTAACTTCCACGCCAAGCCAACGGGAGGACTTTGGGCCCTGACAGATTTAACGTGCATCAGCCCAGGCTACACGGCTGGTCTTTAGCGTACAAGGATCGAACCCGTGACTGAACGAAAACCGTAGGCCACAAATCCGAAGCAATGACCACTAGGCTACCATGGCCAAAAAAAAAATGATGGAAAATCATTAAATCAGATTTTTAATTTTAATTTTAAAAAATGACAAAAAAAAAAAAAAAAAAAAAAAAAAAAAAAAAAAAAATACAAATTTATTTAAAATCAGATGATGACACTTCTCTAACCATTATCTCAACCATTTTTCGCCTGATCAATTTCACCTGAAGAAAAAGAGAATCATTTAGCTCATTATTTTTTTTAAAAATCCCTGCTGATATATGTGTATTATTTGTAGAAAAAAATAAGAACTTGAAAATATCAAAAATATATTTCATTTAAAATAAAAACCACTTTAACTAAAAAAAGGCTTTTTAAAAAAAAAATGATATTTTCTGAAGTTAATCCATACATTTTAATTAACAAAATGTAGGCAAGCAGGATATACTTCTCTTATTTTAGTTAATTTATGTATATTCCTATACACACAGAGACACATTTTAATGACATAATCCTTCACTTGAAACACAAGTAGTTTGGCCTCTTCCTTAGGCATATAATTAGCAATCAGTACATGTGCACAAATTATGCCCCCCCCCCCCCACACACACAATCGGATTTTGGAAAATATTGCATTTTGAAATGAGATAATGTTCTTTTGCTGATGTTCATTACATCTTTTGACCCTTCTGAAGAGAGATATAAAAAAACTTCCAATTAGGAAGCTGCCAGATATGATTGTTTTATGATATATATATATATATATTTAATTTCAGTGGTATTACCATTGAATGTCATGCCAATTTAGTGACACTTGTAGAGTAGCACAAAATGACAAACAAGTACTGTATGAAACTTTTAATTTTATACCTGTTCTTTAGTCTTGCACAGTTTTTTTAAAGTGCAATGTGAATTAATAACCTTTTCATTGATTATATATATATATATTTTATTTCTTTACAATAATGTATTAAGAATGCTTACAGAAAAGAACAAATTTTTAAAAGCAAATTTAGTAAAAAGGATAGAAGACCTGTAAAAACACACACACTAGAACTGCATAAACAATCAGATGAAAGAAATAAACCAATGAACCAAAAATGCTTGGTAAGGCTTTAATGAAACAGCATAGTTTTTAACATGCGAGAAAGACAACTAAAGTAATTTTACTGATGTTTCTTCAAATGCTAAATTTTTCAAAAAATTAAATTCTCATAAAAAAATTAGGTATGAGGCAATGCATGTAAAATATAAGAAACTGTCACAACAAAACTATAAACTGAATGCACTATGCAAGATCATGCAAATACAGTAACTTTTTATAACAAAGACATCACCTTGAATACAATTGTTTAAAAAAATCACATTAAGAAAAATAATTGAAAAATGAAGAATTAGATTACTTGTGAATGTTGAGCATAGCAGGTTTTCTTTACTTGATTTCCCCACTTCTTGGTGAATCCAATGCAGAACATTCGAAGCAAATAACCATCAGTGGTCTTAATATCAACATTGGCTTCAATCAATGTCTGCCATTTTTTCACCATGGACCTCAGTTTATCTGTAGTCAAATTCATTCCATGGAAATTTGTTAATACATTTTTCCCCTGGACTTCTTCTGCAATCAAGCGAAACTTGCGAAAAGCAATTTCATCATTCTGAAGATCAGCCAGAGATATTTCAAAAACTCGTCCCTTCAGACCTTCAGAAGCTATTCCTATTAATGGAATGTTTTTTAAAAATTAATTTCAGAGTTTATTATTTTAATATGCAATAAAAGAATAAATTACATGTATAAATCAACTTTATATAATAATCTTTTCTTCAACTTTTAAATTTTTCCATTAGAAGAATAGCAGTAGGTGACAAACAAATATTAACATAAAAATGAAGATCAAGTAATAATGGCAATCATACATTTAAGTAACACAACTATCACAGAATATTCCTATGGATATTTAAGAAGTAACAAATTAGACTATTTTACCTTGCAAAGAAAGTGACTTATCTTTTAAAGTGACAGCATATTTTCCAATGTAAAAGTATAAAAATTTATAAAAAAGGTTTACTTTAAAAAACTATATGAACTACTTAAAAGTGATAGGAAAATATTAAAGAACAAATATTTTTTTAAAAAATTTCTAAGCACACATATTTTGATCCAATAAAATTGGATCAAGCAAAACAAATCAGAAAATTTTATAATCTATTAAAGAGTTATCTGTATAAGTAACAAAATAGTAAAAGTTATTCTAATTGTAAACATTAAATAGGCAAATGCATATTTGATGAACAAGTTAATATGTAACAAAATCGTCTACATCTAAAAGAATTACCAAAAATGATGTAAAAGATAGTCTTTAAAAAACTTAGTACTTAAAATTCATAGTTCTATTTTATGTTCAACTATTATATAATTCTAAGATTTCACATTCAAAACAGACAACATTCAAGTGACAAGTGTATGTTTTTTACATTGCTTCTCACAAACATTAATGCATAATTATTACTTATTTATTCATTTCACAATTATAAAAGGTAAATCAATAAAAAAAAATGACTAAACATTTAATAAATAAATATCTGAAATCTGCATAATTAAAAACTATCCACACTTTCATAACATAATTAACTTAAACTGCTGTCCATTAAAAAGTTACACCAAAAAAGGAAAACAAATATCAAGCTTATTTACTACACATCTATACAGTATAGTGAGAAGATAAAATAGTACTTTTCCACTTCGCTAGGGCAAATCTCGTCGAGCAGGCTTTATTGGCGACAACACACAGTATACACATTCTGTTTGGCGTTGGTTATATCATTTTTGGCAACTTTATCGTTTATGCCAGTGAAATGGAAAAGTACCAATGAAATTTACTGGCACTTTGAAGTATATAACATACATAATTCTTTACTCAGACAGCTCTAATACAGATGGACATACATGTAGAGTTGAACAGAATCAGGACGACAGATATGGGAACAAATGAGGATTGCTATACATTCTTAGAAATTCCAAGAAATGGTGCTCATAGCATTGAAAATAGTTTGTTTTTAGTAAGCATAACTTACTAGACATCAACCTATACCTCAGTTACTAGTATTCGTGATCATGATGCCTTTCGAACCTCAAAAGTTTGTCATAACTTTTCCAGCCAATGAAAGTGTTTTAAACTTCTTTCTTTTTTGAACAGATTCACTGCAAGTAACCCAACATATTATTTTTGCTTGATTTCCAGGGCATAAAGATGAAACAATGTCTCCTTAACGCAAAAAGACAACAATAACTCAACATGGTAGCAACCAAAATTTGGGTTAAAGTTCAGTAGCGGGTGCCCCTTGGCGACTGTGGCGAAATTTGGTGACTCAGTAAAAAAGGTTGCAAAACTAGCATTACATAAGCAGTGAGGTCATGAAGATGTGATAAATGAGAAGTTAATCAAAATGGTGTGGATTCAATTGGAAGAAGCAAACGTAATTGTTAAGGAAATGGGGGGAAAAAAAGAAAAAAAACAAACATAATACTTACAATGCCTCAAATAATTGTTATATATTCATAGTAATAATTTATACAAATAAAAATTATTCATAATTCCTATATATATGCATATAAAATTGGTAATTCATATTTATGAGTAAGTAGTTATAAGAACTATTTATAAATATTTGCTTATAAATAAAGTATTCACAAACAATTCTTATCTATAAACAATATTGTATAAATGAGTATTTATAATATATTCTTATTTATAAATAAGAATTATTTATTTATAAATAACTATTGTAACTAAATAAGTATAATTAAGCAATGATATATATTTCTAATAATAATGCATAAGTATTATTACTAGAAATTACTATTATTTACCTTTTAAATTATTATTATTTACCCTTTCTTTCGAAATCATAAAAAAACATACATTATACTTTCTAGACATTCTTAAATGTTTAACATCAATCCACTAAAGAAAGAAATAGCAATTTTTGATCTCACAAAAAATGGTGGAAAAGAAATATTCTAAAAATATCACCTGCTGTTTAATGAAAATTGTGCGCTGTTTTCAGCAAATATCAATCAAGATTGGAGAACATGTGACATATGCAAATTTCTTTTCAAATTATATGTATCAGGGTTACCATAACTTAAATTGCCACATTGAAATCCTTATTGGATTTAAAAGTAGCCAATCACTATAGGGCACTCGATACAAGATTTGAACCAAATTTTGTTTTAGCAGTAAATGACTACCAAATCAAAACCTATGAATCAATGACAAATTAGTTTCAACTCCATTTAACAGATGGCAGTACCCAATTGTAATAAGGATTTAACTTAATTAAGCTGTCTGTAGCAAAGGATAGCTCAAATATATATTGCGAAAAATGAGAGGACTGTATATAATTAAAGTAAAATACAGTTTATTAGTTCAGACATTGATGTGCATGCAAATTCATACACAAAAGTACAGGATCATATTACATATGCTCACCTCACTAGTCAAAGTTAAAATTCGATCTGACACCGGCACGGAGGGAAGGAATGAATTGCTTGGCATGTGCAAAGCCAAAACCACACTGAAAACCACCCACCTTTAAATACAAGCCACCTTCATAACTGTTTGCAGTTTCAACTTTATGCCAGTGTAGTTCCTATAAGGATTGACTGTGAAAATGAATGTAGGCAGTTTTGTTCATAGATGACAACGCTGAAGGAAACATATAAAACGTATATTTAAATCAAAACAGTACAGCACAAACATCAAACGCTTTTTTCTTTCGCCATCAACTTTTTCGAAAAACAACCGTTACAGCTTTTTCCTCTCTCGCATCTGTTGCAACTCTCCAACAGAGAAACTTACCTCTCATGGAGTTTGATCGTGACACAACATTCTCCCCACCTTGAGTTTGGGGAAACAAACTCAAAAACAGTAAACATAAAGATAATATATGCATACAATTTGAGATAACAAATAAGTACAAATAACAATACAAATATTTCAAAATATTGGAATGCAAATTTAAATCAATATTTTAGAATTCAAATATAGAAAGTTCAAAAGTTTGTTTAAAAGTTTATAAATCCAATCTTTTAACTGGTTTTATTTCTCGTCCTGAGCGAGTCACCGGAACAGTTTTATTAGAGTCAGTATTGAGTTCAGGATATTCAGCTACCAGTTCCGGAACCTTCTGATTTTCTGATACGACTTGCGCGTAGTTTGGTTTCAATTCCAAAGGGTACAGTCATTAGATTGGTCTTAGTACGTTTCCCTTTTCAGTTTGCAGTTTAACAAGTCTGATGATTCCATCTTTTCCTGGAAAAAGTTCCAGAACTCTTCCCAACAGCCAATGCAGCCTTTTTTTTTTTTTTTTAATGATCTATACCAATTAACACTATGTCACCTACATTTATTTTATCTTCTCCTTCGGTAACTGATGAACAAAGGAAACCCAGGTACTCCCTTTTAAACATTTGTTTTAGATGTTCAAGAAACTTCTGAATATATCTCCATCTCAAAACAATATTAGTCTTTTCCATTTGATCCAAATCAGAGACATTATTCAATGGAATATCCTGAATGACAGATTCGCAATCACAGATGAGGGTCTGCAATTCCTCATGAGACAAACAAGAGTGCCCAAGATATTTTCTTAAAAGATCTTTCAAAATTTCAATCAAGCTTCCCCAAAGCCTCCCCACCATGGATAGAAGGGGGGTTAAACTTCCAACGAATTTACTTGACTCTAAATTCACTTTCAATTGTAGTCTGATCTAATTGTTTCAAAGATTTGTTTAGTCCTGTAAAATTAGTACAATTCTTTGAGAACATCAAAGAAATTCCTTCTCTTCTGGCAATAAACCTACACATAGCTTGGATGAAGTCATTTGTACTAAGTGAAGGTATAAATTCTAGATTATGCTTGTCTAAAGTGCGGCCCAAACGTAAACTATGAAAATATTTAAATTTACACATTCAGTTGAAAAGTCTTTAAAAAGTAATTGAACTAATTTTAAATTTTTTTCGTTAGCCATGGACGAAAACACTGACACTTCTGATATGGCACAATTGGCAATTTTTAAAAGAGGAATCTATGAACATTATAATATCACGGAAGAAATGGTTGCATTAGTATCGTTAAAAGACTCAATCAAGTCTGTAGATTTATTCGTTGAAAAGGTTTTCCTTATCTAAGAAAAATTTATCAGCTAACATAACCGATGGAACCCCTGCCATGGTTGGTAAAAATGGGATACTCGTTAAAATGGTTAATAATGAAGCCATCGCTACCAGCAATACCTTCTTGATGGTATATCATTGTAATATACATCAGGGTAATTTATGTGGAAAAATTTTAAAAATGGAAAGTGTAGTAAGCGTTGTTATAAAAACTATTAGCTTTATAAGAGCAAAAGGACTTAATCATAGACAGTTTGAAGAGTTTCTTAAGGTAATGGGCACTGAATTCGCAGATGATATTTATTATACAGAAGTAAAATGGTTCAGTAAGGGAAAAATGCTCAAAAGATTTTACGATTTGAGAACTGAAATAAAAATATTTATGGAAACAAACGAGAAACCTGTGAATGAATTTGAAGACAAAGATAGGGTTTTAGATTTAGGTTTTTTTTATTAGATTTAACAGAACATTTGAATGATTTAAATTTGAGACTTCAAGGAAAAAACAAATTTATTAATGATATGTTCTGAACAATAATAGTATTTGAAAGAAAGTTGAAATTTTGGAACAATCAAATAAAAGTAAAAGATTTGACACATTTCAGTACTTTGGTTGCACATAAAGAGTTTGAAAGATTTTCGAAAAAATGAAGAGTATTTTAACATATTTTCTATCCCATTTTCTCTAGAAATAAATAAATTACCTTCAAATCTTCAAATGAAATGCATTAAACCTTAAAGTCACATTCAACTGAAAGAAAAATTTGGAAATGTTTCTTTACTGGAGTTTTATAAAGATTACCTACACTGCGATAAATATCCTATATTTCGCAATCAAATTTTATTAAAGTCTTCAGCTTTTAGAAGTACTTGTATTTGTGAACAATTATTTTCAAGAATGAAGCTTACAAAAAACAAAAATAGGACAAAGATCACAGACAAACATTTTGAAAATGAAGTAAGAATTGCTACCTCGTCTATTGAGCCAGATATCAATGTGTTTGTTCAACAAAAGCAAATTCATCCATCTCATTAATACGAATTTTTTCCATCTTTAAGAAATCCAAACTAAATGAAACGAAACTTTTACAAATTTAAAATAAATATGTACTTCTACATATCTAATTCAAATTTAAAAAAATTATTATAAAAAGAAGTTATATAATTTATTTTAATAAAACTATATAGAGTTAATTTTTATTTCAATTTGTTGAAAAATTATTGTATGTGCGGCCCCAAAATTTTTTTTTTTTGCAATGTGGCCCTCAAACGGTCATAGTTTAGACACCCATGTTCTAGATGGACAGCTCTAAATACGGCACAAGAAAAAGTACTATCCACACCTTTTGTTTAGATTTAATCAACAGAAGTCCAGCTAAGTCTACTCCCGATACTTAAAAAACTGCTGCTAACTCTGTTCGATCTTTTGGAAGAGGCGGAAAAGGTACCTCAAGATGTTCCTCTCTTTGCCTTTTACACGTTAAGCATTCTTTGATAACACTCTGGATAGTCCTTTTTTCCTTCACTATCCAAAATCTTTCACGCAAAAAAGTCAGAAGAGTTAATGTCCCAGCATGTTCTTGGGCTATAAATCTTCTTACTGCCAGGTGTTTTGATGGTAGAATTATAGGAGAAATAAAATATTTTGATTCATCTTCATTTTCAAATACTAGAAGACCTCTCAAATATTTTCGTGTTTCTTCATTAGAGTAACATTCTTTTTGTACTACATTCTTTTGTGCATTTAACAGTTCCTCATTTTTAAGTCCTTGGCTAAAAACGAAGTACCCAACCCATAACTCGAATCATCTTTGAAAATCTTCTGGCTAACTGTAATGAAATTGACTCTAGCTCTGTGTTATTAGCAGAGATGACCGACTTTCGCCACTGTTTCTCTGAATTCTGTAACCTGGCTGGTCCTTGCCATCACTTGCATTTTTGAAGTTATTTAGGTCCACAAGTTCTTGATAAAATCTGGAATCTGGTCAGTTGAAATATGGAGCCAATCTTCCGAAGTTGACAATTTTCTAATTTCACTTATTCTGTTGGTAACGAATACCGACCACTGTTCTCAACGAGTTATCCACGTAAGAACTGTGCAGTGAGTGAGTGAATGTAAAGATTATTGGTGCAAGAGTCAGATATAGCTATGCTGCGTCAAACAAGATTAAACTGTGGTCCAGATGTGAAGGAATTAAAAAAAAAAGATAAAAAGTGGTTGACAAGAAGGAGGGTTGAAAATACAGAAGGATTGCAAGGGTATCCCGGGAGTGTGTCACCCGTGTTTACCAAAGACAGTAAACCCCATGGGAAAGAAAAAGAACACTAAGGTGCTTCTGAGACATGATGCCCGTACTTACTTGAAAAAGGCAAGTCATTGAGGTCTTCCTGAAATAATCCCCAGGGGCAGGGTGCCCGGCTATACCTCCAGACGCTAGATACTCGTTTTAGTCCCCTCTTACGACATGCATGAGCTACAGTGGTACGATTCTGTCATTCCCGGTCACCACACGGGTCATAAGAACTGTGGAAGAATCGGTCCAAAAATAAGTCTTGATGTAAGGAAGTTTCAGAGCTTGCTTCACAGAACTAAAAAGCCTAATGCTGATGGCAGCGGCCATTAATTCAAGACGTGGTATTGTAATAGTCTTCATTGGAGCTATTTGTGATCTGGCTTGAAGTAATTGGACAGTCACTGAGTCCATACTAGATTCATTTCTTAAGAAAATGCATGCTGCATAAGCTGTCTTACTGGCATCGACAAAAGTATGGATACCTAAATTTGATTCCTCTATCACACCTAACTATCTTGGAATTTTTATATATTTGAAGTATTTCAGTTACTTCCGCCATTTTCATTTTAAAAATTTTTTCATTTCATCATTCACTTCATCATCCTATGATTTTTTGGTTTTCCAAATGGATTGCAGTAAAACCTTAGGTTGAATTATAACAGGTGCCAAGAGACCTATGGGATCAAATACTCAACCAACCAATGAAAGTATTTTTCCTTTTAGTTATCTTTTCTTTTTCATCAAATTACAAAGAATCTGAGCTTATTTCTAAGGTATCTAAATTTTTGTCCCAAATCAATTCTAATACTGGTGGCTTTACATTTTGTGAAGATGTAGGATTGGCAGACTTTCCTAATCTCCGAGATCAAACATTCCTTCTTTCATTACATTAGATGCAGATTCGACGAATGTTTCTAGTTCAGCATTATTTTGTACACTAGTTACGCAATTATCCACATAAAACTATGTATTATTTTTTAAGAAATTCTCCAGAGTAACGTTCTTTTATTGATTCTTTTGATAAATGATGATTAATAACTGCCATTAACAGAAAAGGGCTGGTGTAGTTGCCAAAAACAACTTGTGCATGCCAGAAAGTTTGCATATTGCCCTCATTGTCATACCAAAGAAATCGTATGAAGTCTCGATCTTTCTCATGTAAAGATATTTGTAAAAAAGCCCTTCTGATGTCTGAAATTACACCTTGGTTTCAGTCTAAATCTCACCAAAATAGAAGGAATTGTTTCAATTAAATTATTTCCAGTCTCCAAATAGTCGTTTAATGACGGATAGTTATGGATCTTAACAGAGGCATCAAAGAAGTGTCCTATCTTCAAAGATGTTGTGGATGTTTCTTAGATGACGGGATGGTGTGTAAGGTAATGGGTACTAACAGGTAACTCTTTTCCAGGAACTTCCTCAATAACTCCTTTTTCTAACCATTCTGGTAGATTCAAGTCTTTTCAATCCCAACTCGTAATTGCCTGTTAGAAATGCACGATCCATTTTCCAAGGCATATGGACCTCATATCTTCCCTCTCTCCTTTGCCGAACTGTTTTATGAAAGTGAAACATAACAGCCTTTTCCATTTCCTTTCTTGAATTTTGCTCAATAGGGTCCCGTATATCAAGTAGTTCCAGATCCCGTAGTGAAGAAACAGGAATATCAACTTGAGGTAACATGGTTATGATACTCATACTTGCATCTTTTTTGTCGGTATATCGGGGTACTTTACCCCTCAAAGTCCAACCTAACTTGGTTTCTAATGCTACTAAGCCTGTCTCTAACTCTTCTTGTTGACCAGGAATTAACTTACCGGCAATATCTGCACCCAAAAGTATCTCAATGAGACCTGTGTTTTCTTGAATACCAGTTAATATATTTTTAGTCTTCAATTCATGTATCCAAGAACCATTTTTTACTCTAGAAATGTCATTACAAATGACATCATGAACCAAAGCATCTAATTTACAAACATAGTTACCATCAAGACTATTCAAGTAAATTTTAAAACAATTGTGTTTATACATCCTTATTTTCGTTCCGCCAAATAAGGAATGACGAAATTCCTCTTCCATCTTCAAATTAAAACCCAAATCTTCATCAGATTTCAAAATATATGATTTTTGCGATCCTGTATCGATAATAGCTCTAGCTTAACACTCTTTCTTGATGCCATGTACATTTACAACAAGAGTTTATAATATAACTTCATTCGTTGCCTGAGAATGTAAAGAATCAACTATTTTTTCATTAATATTTTTCTTATTTACCTCTAGTTTGGGTGAATCAGACTTATTACATACAATGTTTGGGTACTTGAACTTTAAATATCTTTTAGAATACAACTGTCATTTTATTTGAGATTGACATCTAGAAGCAAGATGACCCTTAGCCAAGCAGAACCGGCACAATCCTTTCTTTTTTACAACGTTTTTCTGAATTTCACTTGGTGTGTGTGTCATCAAATTTTTGATCGTTAATTTAACCAACTTCCCATCAAGCTAGAGCTTTGAAATTTTGGGAATCGTTTGTACTCGCCTAACAATGCAATATTTAGACATTTGCGACAAGTTTTAACTAATATTTCAATAATTTTAATAAGTCAAAATATTCTTTTGCCTCTGCACTTTTAGGATTGAGGAAAAAATTTCTTTCCCTCTCTGGGAACTCCCCATACGCCCCATGAAGTATCGTAAAACTCACAAAGGGGAGATAGTAAGGGTTGCTGACTTTTAGTCAATAATCATTCACAAGAAAGAAAAATTCCAATATTTGGTGCCATGTCTTATCACAATAATTTTTTCTGAATTCTGGGTCCCATTTTTTTTTTAATAGAATGACTTACAAACTTTCAAATGTATGTTTTGACTATATGAGTATTATGAATTTTTTAATACACTCACAAATGTCTCTTTTTAAGTAAATTTTAAAGTTAAAAATAACTAACAGTTTTAACTAATATTTCAATAATTTTCTCTAATAAACTTAATATAAAAACCATATAAAAACGTTGGTTTTTATCTCGAATTATTATTATTGCGATCTTTTCTTCTAATGGGATGAAAAATGCCTTTTTACAAAAGCGATTTGCATGATCCTTGAAACAAAATGCACATGTTTCGTTTGATTCTTGAATGAATAATTCAGCAGCAGATGAGAGCGAACGTTGGCCCTCTGCCATGTGCTTGCATTCGCGCTCATACAGAAATATTTTTGATCTACATAATTTTATTTTTCTTCTGATTGCACTTCGCTCTTCAGATACGAAACTATAGCATCCAGTTGATGTACTGTGTTCGGAGTCAATATTTTTTCTTTGTCTTTCAAAGGATCGCAATATATAGGTCGGTAAAGAACTTTCGACAATAGGATATAATATTATGCTGCACTGATCTATAGTTACACCTAAACTACTTAGAGCCTGAAGTGGAGTAGAAAGTTTATTATACAAACCACTTAAAGAAACTTGTTTCATTTTAGTAGCATTATTTAAAACAAGTTTTAACAATTCTCGTACATAAAAATCAATTAATAGTTCTTTTCGTCCCCATCACTTTCAGTTAAGCTTTCTATTACCAAAGGGTAGTTTTCATTCGTAATAGGATAAGTTTTAACAAGCTCTCTAGCAGTAATGAAATTTATCACAATCAGTTAAATTTTTATTTTCATGTATGTTTTTATACTCTGATTCAAGAAGGTTAACCAATCTCGTAATTCACCGCCCAATTTATACAATTCAACTCCAGGAAGTCACAGCGAAATCATTTTACATGGATTTTCCATGCAGTCAAATGAAAAATATTGTTAGAATTTTTACTTTCGTTACTTTGTTTGCTTTTTATATTCTCTAATACCCATTTAAACTTTAATTCCATTTTCAAAGCCTTTTCTCTACATTCTTCGAATGTACAGTCATATATAATCTTGAAAAGTAGGATTACAGAAGCTTTGAAGGTAAGGCACATCCATGAATCTTCAAACCTAATAGTGACTGAATATGCATAAAGGTGACAGGGACCAATAGCATCTCATACTATCACTTCTGGTGTTAGGTCAGCATGATGGTGACTGCAAGTTGAAAATGTTAGTTCTTCTTAGAGCCTCCGCTCAAGGTATGCCATCATGTTAAATGCAGAATCAGGATAAAACACTACTTTTGTATGTAAGTCTTTACCTGCTGCAGTAGGAAGGGAAACTGGGACAATGGTTGTAGTGCCTATATTATGTGTTGCTGGTGATGTTCATGCAGACACTTATCACACTGCAGGTGGTTTTGCAGGTATATGTAGCTGATCAATCCAGGAAAGTCCTATCTGTCCTTTCAAACATAACATTCCATACGGTATTTCTGAATCCACTAATTCCATATTTATGTGACAGTCAAGGGGGATCATGATTAACACAAGAATCAATATCACAGAACTTATAAACCAAAGTCCCCCTAGGTCAAAATCCTGCTCCAGTCCAATTCCAACACGTATTGGGAAAAGTTCTTCCTTTTACAAGGCATAATATGATCTTTAAAAACAATTAAAGCACCAATGTGACTTTTGAACAAAAGATCCAAATGTACAATCTTCCCCCTTACAGACTGTGCATGGAGTTACTAGGATGTTCAAATATGCTGAAACAGCAATGATTTGAATATCTCTGCATATAGCACCTTTCATGTAAATTTGATGATAGTTGCATGTTAACTTCATGATGTAGCAATTTAAATGGTCATCAATGCATTTACTTCATTACTAGTCCATTTTTCTCTCCATAGCTTACAAATAAATGCTTAACAATATTTAACTTAATCTTTTAACACCTTTACTAATTTCATGGGAATACAAAACATTCTAGACTTAAAAAGAAAACTTATTTTATTTTTAACATTTTCACTTTATTTCAATATCCAAAATGTCCATTTAAGGATAATCAGTACAGCTGGAAAAAAAAAAGGGGGGGGGGCAATGTGATTGTTTAACGTTACACCTAGAAGCAACACGAAAACTTTTGGTGACAATCTCATAATTTTAAACCACAGTCAAGTAACGAGGATGACACCTGAACTAGCACCTCCCTCTCCAATGCCAATGGGAGGACTTGGGCCCTAAGCAGATTTAGCATGCAACAGTCCAGCAGGGTTTTAGTGACATCAAGGCTCAATGCTAACCACAAAGTAGGAGAGAAAAAGAGGAGATTGATCTTACAGAGAAATTTTAATACTTATTGATGATGTAAAATTTTTAAGCTTTACTTCTACTTCAGAGAGTAATTTAATATTTATAAAATACTTATATATTATACTTATAAACCAATTTTCTATACAGATAGATTTTGATAAAATTTTCAAAGTAATTTAAATGTTAATATGTACAAATTGAAATGTTATTCCATATAAACTAAATTACTTACTAGTTCCTTGTGTTCTGTTGACAAGAGTTTTTCCAACATTTCTGACACTGAACATGGCTGGAGCTTTAATATCATACCAATCTTTTCTTGTGAAAGGATCAACCCTGAAAAAGGAATTTAAATCATTTAAAAGTGAGTAAAAATGGATAAATAAGAAAATGCATGATATCATATTAATCAAAATCTAATAATATAAGAAAATATTTAAATACTACATTGATTTAAATAAACGAATTGCCAGTCGATAGTTTTTACATAAAGAGGTAAATGAACTATTTTTCATGCATCAGTTTAGTAAGTATTTAAGAATCCTAGCAATCATATTGAGTTTGGAGACTTTTTTTTATAGAAGAAGGATGATTAATAAATCAAGTATTTTTTTTTAATGGAATTCATACTGGAATTATGAAGTCACATGTATAATTGAGAATTCCATGCTTGAAGACAGTCTTATCAAATTCTTCTCTCTTATTAGCAAATCAAACAGTTAAATTAGAATACATTCTCCTAATTTACAAGTTTGTTACATATTTCACATACCAATTTTTTAAATGCAGTTTACATAATACATACAGCAAGGACTCTCAGTATTCTGGAAGATATCTAACCAGAGCCCAACAAAACTTCTGGATAATCACCAATAAAAATACATTTAAACAGCAAAAGCTGATGTTATTGTACAAAATTTAATACATCAACATAAATAAAGCGTTAAACACACAAAATAACTATAACCACATAAAATTTGTTGTTGCATATTGATCGCCTGTACTATTTTACTTGAGTAGAAGATCACCTCGTTTTTTAATATTGAAGGAAAATAAATCAAATTATTCATTTCCGACTTTAAGAATTCAGATTATAAGAAAGGCATGGAGAAAAGATTTTAAACGTAATACTGCAAAATTTTTATATTTTATCTGGTTCATGCACAACAATACATCAATTATATCCATTATTATTGGTAATTTATATTCCACTTTCCATTAACTACAGTTTGATGTCAATTCACAAAATAAAACTTTTAAGTTGAAATTATTGTGAAAAATACACTTACACCTTCTTCTTAACTCCCTTTTTCCCTCCCTTAATCAATCCCTTGTTTTTCCCAACTGCCATTTTTTAATTTCTTTGATTTGCAAAATTTATAAAACACAACGTGCCACAGGAAATAATGGATTCAGTTGCCGACGAAATAATGAATAATGTATTCACTTCAGTTTAAAAAGCAAGGCCACTGAACGCTATTCAACAATAACGGTAACGGCCAAAATTACGAGGTACCTATTTAAAATATAAATTTTACCCTCTTATCATAATTAAAATAAAGTTAATATCAGAATTTAATAAGTTCTCATAATTCCGAATTAGCTACCTAAAATTAGGATCAAAGCAACAAAAGCCTGGGTTTTAGGCAGAGTGAGGAACTGCCGAAACAAACTTGGAGTATAAGTTATGAAAGCTCGCATTGCCATTGCTGTAGCCGTAAGCTAAGGAGGGAATATAGCTATGGACGGAGAAACGAGAAGGGGAAATACACTACTATTAATATTTGCCTTCAAAATAATGCGCATATCACCGTATCTAGTATTTATAGACCACCACGCGGCACCATCAACACTGTCGACTTAGAAGTCATCCTCGTCCCAAACCACAAGGTTATCTTATTCAGAGATTTTAAAGCCAAACACCCCTGATGGAACCCCATCAGAGCTAATAGAAATGGTACCGTCATATGCAACTGGGTGGCGGATTCTGTACTGGATATAATAGCACCTGATCATCCCATCATCAGCTACCACAACCCCATCATCATCGACCTTTTGTTAAATAATCTTCCATCAGAACTACAAACACATAAGATTAGCAAATGGCTCAAATTTCAAGAATCGTTTATCAAACCATGCCTGGAAATCCTATTATTGACACTGACAAATTTGAAGACGCAATCAAGAATTTCAACTCTATCATCCACCATGCTATAAATTGCTCCTCAGTAACCAGAATTATAAATACTCCCTCCCCCACCTTAGGCTACCTCAAAACATTAGGAATTTAATTAAAACTAAAAATAGGCTCAGAAAATTATGGAATAATATTTGCTACCCTCCCTACAAAAGAGAAGTAAACGCCCTCATCCGTCAGATACAAAGTCTCACCAAAGAACACAAAAACAAGAACTGGAAGAATCCTGCTTGAAAATTTAAATCCTGAAGATAATTCCTTCTACAACCTTAATAAAATTATTACCAGAAAAACCTACAACATTCCGCTTCTCAGTGGCCCGAGCGGAATGTCATATTCGGACTCAGAAAAAGCTGAAGCTTTTAAAGAAACGTTGGAATCCCCCTTACTCCACAATACTCAAAACTCCAAACAACAACAATACTCCAAACCCCCCTCTGGCTACTCCAAATAAAATCAAACAAATTATTAGAAAACTAGTCAACAAAAAATCACCAGGCCCAGATTCAATTCCAAATATTGTTCCAAAATTCCCACCTGACAAAGCCCTCTCTCGTCTTACCAAGATCATCAACAAAATGCATCATGTCAAACTATTTCCCCAAAAATTGGAAAAAAGCGAACATCGTCATGATTCCGAAACCTAACCAAGATAATAAATTCACACAGAACTATAGACCTTTCAGCTTACTCAGTACAGCCGCTAAGATTTTCGAAAGAATTATTCTAAATAGGATTAAAGAGCACAGCGTAGATATCAACTGCATCCCTTCAGAATAGTGTGGATTCCGTTAGGGTCACTCCATTACTCATCAATTAATCAGAGTATCCAGCATAATAAATAAAGGTTTCACTCATAAATTTTATACAATAGGAATTTTTCTAGATGTTAAAAGAGCTTTCGACAGAATGTGGCACGATGGTCTGATCTTTAAAATGATTAGCTTAAATTTTCCAAATTATCTCATTAAAATCATACATAGTTTCTTGAAAAATAGATCCTTCAAAGTCAGAATTAAAGATAGTTACTCAAGCAAAGGCACAATGGCCCTCAGGGCTCAATTTTAAGACCTTTTTTGTATAATTTATTCACATCTGACTTTCCACACCACGCCACAGTCATTGTTTGCCTCTTCGCCGACGACTCTGTGGTGTTAGCACAATGTGCCAGTCTCAACTATACCATCAAAGCTTTACAAAACTACCTTGATACCCTTGAACTATGGTTAACTTATTGGAGGATCGGAATTAATGTCGACAAAACAAAAGTTATCATCTTCAAAAAATTTGGAAAAATTGAGCCAACATTAAATTATAACTTTTTGACGAAGAGATAATCTGGTTCACAGTGGTTCGCTACTTGGAACTTCAGTTAGACTCCAAATTAACTTATAAGCAACATATTAAACACATTTCAGAAAAATATTGGAACAAAATTCATCTATGCATCTCTCTTATTGGCAGAAATTCACCACTCTCATTAAAATGCAAAGTGCTACTCTACAAACAAGTTCTTCGACCAATCTTCACATACACCGTCCCTGTTTGGGGTTCGGCAGCAACAACACATATGAAAAAAGTCCAAACTATGCAGAACAATATACTCAGAATCATGACCAATTCACCCTGGTATATTAGAAACTCACAGCAGCATTCGGATGGAGATATTGTGTGCTAGCCTGGGAAGGCGTTTTACACAAGTTTCGTGTTGATCTTTAGAAAAAGATCGTAAGCGAATAAAAAAGAACAAGCAGTTTACAATGCACCTTGGTGCTTAGTATGAAATAGTGCGAAAGGAGGAATGTAGAAGTAATAAAAATATAAATCAAAAGAAATATAAAATGTTTTTTTTCCCTCCTCCGGACAATGTCCGGTGGAAGAACTGTATAATTTGTCATCAACAAATTATTTTATAATTGTTTTTTTTTTCTGATTAAAATCCAAATCTTTGCAGGAAACAATGACCTTTATGGACAGTCTGAATCCCGAAAGAAGAAGATTTTGAATCATTTTTATAACTTTTTTTGTATAATAAAAAAGAAATAAAAATATATAATGAAAGTATGATGTGAAGAGAGTTTAAGGACAGTGAAATGAAGGCGATAGACATCTGGAGAAGGCGTCAGGGCTCTAAGGAAAGTAGCGTTTCATTCGATTCGCGCCTAGGTGGAAGATGGTGTGCGAGACGAAACGGAGATTTCCCATTGGTTCTCGTTGAAAAAGTGAAATTTTTCTTTAACAACTACGCATAGTAGTTAATTGTGTGCTTACACGTGCTCGCACGTGTGTTACTCCTTTGGATTACCCTAATGGATTCGAATTGCTCGGATGAGGACATGAGTTCCTCAGTGAATGAGGTAAGTGCTATTTTATCTCGTATTAGGGATTTTGATGTCAGTAATGTAGACAATGAAATTGATAATTTAATTCATTTCGATAAATGCTTAGAAATTAGTGAAAACCTGGATAAATTTATCGAAGACATTAACCAATTTAATCTTACAAATGTAGATTACTTAAATAAAAAAGCGCTGATTTTGGAATTGGCTCTTAAATGCTCAAAAAGATTAAATGTACTAAATCATCATGAATTGCAACAACATCTTAATCATAAAGATCACGAACTTCATCTCCTTAAGGAAAGACTAACTGCAATAGAAATTAAATTATTAACAGCAGCGGAAATACAGCCAATAAGCCCCACTCCAAAAACCAACAAAATAAAAAGAAATCAAATCTCTCTTCTCAAACAACAAGGGGAAAAAAAGCAAAATTAACGAATCAATCATCACCCCAGCTCCTCTCGAGCTAAAAAACAAATTTATGTCGTTGGAGGTTGAAGAATTCCCATCTCTAACCAATAATAATGTGGATGTCTCACAAACAATGGAATCAAATTCAAACCAAGAAACCAATTCCGATAACGAAGAGGAAATTGAACCCCTCACCGCTGAAATAAATAAGAAAAAAAGAATCCCACCCATTATCATAGATGAAAGTGTAAACACGCCTGCTCTTATGGATGAAATTTGCACTTTACTTGGCTTCAAAATTATGGCAAGAATGGTAAACGGAAAGCTTAAAGTATTTCCTGAAACTATCGATGCGCATAAGAAAATACAGAACTTCATTTCAGTTAAAAAATTAAAATCGCACACCTTTGAAATGCAAAGCCAAAAACAGTTAAAAATTATAATTAGAGGACTTCCAATTGATTATGACCAAATCGAAATTCTAGAAGAAATAAGATCTCACGGTCCAAATCCTGATCACATTAGTATTTTAAAAAAAATAGACGGACTAATGCCAATATGCCTCTCTTCCTCGTTGTTTTGAACAAAAACCCAGCAAACCAAGAAATTTACAATATAGATCACATAGGCTACTTTAAAGTTAAAATTGAAGCATTAAAAAAAATACTATGCCCCCACAATGTTATCGGTGTCAACAGTTCTATCACCATAGCAGATTTTGCAACAGAGAACCGAAATGCCTCAAATGTGGAGAGAAACACTTTACAAGTGAATGTAAAAAATCTACGAAAACCCCACCTAAATGCGCTCTTTGCGAGGGTCCCCACCCTGCAAACTACTCTGGATGCCCAAATAATCCCAAAAATTATAAGTCAAAGCCTGTTAAAAATGTATGGGAAGAGAGGATGAAAAACAAAAATAACCAAAATAACACCACTGAGATCAACAAAATTGAACCCTAACCCAACGTACATATTGCTTTAAATGTCTCAAATGGTGAGCCAAATGGGCAATATGTTCCAAATTCTACAATCTCAACTACTGATAAAAAATAATGGGTAGTTCACAACCTAACTTAAAAACTCTTAGAATCTATAGCTGAAACGCTAATGGCATTAAAGGAAAAATAGAAGAATTAAAAAACTCCATAGCCGATCATGATCCCGACGTAATTGGGATTCAAGAAACCCACCTTCGACCCTCTGAAAGCTTAAAAATTCAGAATTACATTTGCCATAGAAATGACAGACTTACTCATAGGGGAGGGGGAACGGCAATATTTATAAAAAATTCCTTTAACCACCATTCTATTGACATCCACAGCAGTACCTTTGAAAATTTAGCCATCAACTTGCAACTTAAAGACAATAGCAAATTAACCATTGCCTGCATCTATCGACCTCCACACGGCGCCATTAGTACCATGGAGCTTGACGCTTTTTATCTAAACAACTCCAAAGCCATTCTCTTTGGAGATTTTAACGCCAAACACCCTTGTTGGAACGTAGGACACTCCAACAGAAATGGAAATATCTTATACGACTGGGCATTAAACAATGCCATTGATGTACTTGCACTCATCGCACCAACACACTATGCAACCAACACTCCCACAAATTCTGTTCTTGATATCGCATTTGCTAAAAATTTAGCACTTGCAGATATCGAAACATTTAATGAACTTAGCAGTGATCACAATCCCGTAATCATTGACCTTCAATTAAATAACTCCCTCCCTCCCATTCTCAGAACAATGAAAACAACCAATTGGGTAAAGTTTCAAGACAAAATCTTTCACAACATGGATGGTAACCCAGATATAAATTTACATGAAATTGATCATGCAATACAAAACTTCAACAGCATTATCACACAAGCTATTAACGAATCTAGTTTGACAAAAACCATCAGCACCCCTCACCTTAGACTCCCGCCTAATATCCGAGAGCTAATAAGGATTAAAAATAGATTTAGAACTCGATACCAATCTACCAGGGACCCCACTTATAAAAGAGAAATGAATGCCCTACAAAGGCAAATCAAGCATCTGATAAAAGAGCATAAAAACAAAACCTGGAAGAATTTACTCAATCAACTAAATCCAGAAAATAATTCACTCTACAATATGCAACGAAAAATAGCAAGAAAACCCATCACCATTCCTCCTCTCAGCAGCCCCAATGGAATTGTTTATTCCGACAGGGAAAAAGCTGAGGTTTTCAAAGATTTGCTTGAAGACACTTTCCAAGAAAATATTGAGCCATACGACGATGACAACATCGACCGGGTTGAAAATACGGTCAGAAATTATCTGGCAAACCAAAATATGCACTCTCCTCCACCTCTTACCAGTCCCACTGAAATAATTAATATTATAAAAAAGCTTCCAAAAAAAGGCATCTGGTCCAGATAACATACCCAACTATGCTCTCAAACTGCTACCGCTAAATGCAATTACGCATTTAACAAAAATTCTTAACAAATGTTTAATCACAAACCACTTCCCCTCTTATTGGAAGACCGCAAGTGTGATAATGCTCCTCAAGCCAAACCAAAATCATAAATTCCCGCAGAGTTACAGACCAATTAGTCTGCTCTGCCACACTGCTAAGATTTTCGAAAGAATTCTCCTAAATCGTATTAAAAATCATATCTCCATCACTAACTGTATACCCCCTGAGCAATGTGGGTTCAGAGAAGGTCACTCCACTTCACACCAACTCATCAGAGTCACAAATATTATCAACGAAGGGTTTGTCCTCAAATGTCATACCATTGGGGTCTTCTTAGATGTAAGAAGGGCCTTTGACAAAATGTGGCATGACGGCCTGATTTATAAATTAATTAAATTAAATTTCCCTAATTACCTCATTAAAATTATCAATTGTTTCTTAAAAAATGGATTATTTAACGTTCGAATTAACAAAACTCACTCCAGCCCTGGCCAAATTCATGCGGGCACCCCTCAAGGCGGGGTCCTCTCACCCCATTTGTACAATTTGTACACGCATGACTTTCCACACCACGCCAGTGTTAGCACTTGCCTCTTTGCGGATGATTCCGCGGTGCTGGCCTAGGGCTACAACATCAGTTACACCATAAAAACCATGCAAAACTATCTGGACTCCTTAGAGAAATGGCTAACCCTTTGGAGAATTGCAATTAATGTGGAAAAATCGTAAGCCATCTTTTTTCAAAAAGGAAGACAAAATCCCCCAAACAACTTAATCCTTTTCGACGAAGATATCAAATGGGTATTGGTGGTTAAATATCTGGGCCTGCATCTCGACCAAAAATTAACTTATGCTAAACACATTAAATTTCTCAAGGATAAATTTTGGAATAAAATTCATCTCTGCATCTCATTGATTGGCAGATATTCCTCCCTTTCACTTAAAAACAAAGTTCTTCTCTATAAGCAGGTTTTGCGCCCAGTTACTACCTACGCCTCCTCTATTTGGGGAGCGGCAGCCCCGACCCACCTAAAAAATATTCAAATAATCCAAAACAAAATCTTACGTATTATTACGAACGCTCCATGGTACGTTAGGAACTCTGTTATCCATAATGACTTGCAAATAGAGCCAATAGAAAACTTCATTACTAAGCTTTCTAGAAATATTTTTCACTCAATTGAAAATCACGCCAACCCCTTAATCAGAGCCCAAACCATCTTCACTGATATCAACAACAAACAAAACTTTGCATATAAGACAACAAAATGGAGACAGCCTCTAAAGCCCCCATAGTTCCTTTCCTTTTGCATATCAATCCGTTCTTCTGACATCAAATCCTTTATATGTTAAAAAAAATTGCACTTACTCCCTCTCTGACTGAGGGAGAATCACAGGATTGATTGCAGCTTGCTGTATTCACTCCTGCTGGTCACACCCTTATTTTAAACTTATTATTATTATTTTTTTCCCCTTAGCCTTATCACTCCACCTCTAAGGTGAATTTTCTAATTGTTCATTTAAACAAGATTCTTTTATACGGAGCAGAAGAGTGTAAACTCGCTGGCGCTCGTTTACATCTAATTTTAGTTAGTACCGATGGAAAGAATGGAAAAGTTGGTGGTTGTAAGGAAGGTTTCGGATTGGATGTTGAGTTTAGGCGATGGGGATTGCGATTGGTTGGAGTGAATGGGGTGCAGAGAAGGATTGAATGAAAGCCAATGAGGTGGAGTGTGGAAGGGAAGGGTTGATTGTATGAAATAGAGATTTTTTTTTTTTACGGAGGATAAAGGTTGAAATAATTATTGCAGGATTCGTATGGGGAGGGGTGGAAACCACTGCTGTGGGTGAATATTTTTTGAGCTTGGATGAGTGAGTTATTGTGGTTATGGAGGGTATTGTAGAATCTTCTAGCGAGATAATTAATGTGTTTTTAATGGGGGGGATATGAAGATCTTTGTGGATAACTGTGTATTTCTAACGAACCAAGGGGCGTTTACTATGATCCAAAGAATTTTATTTTGCAGTATTTGAAGGTGTTTTAGGTGACTTTTAGCAGCATGGCCCCAAACGGAGCATGCATATAGAATGACAGGTCTGATGACCTGCTTATAAAGTAAAATTTTGTTTTTAAGCGAGAGGTTGGAATAGCGACCAATCAGTGGTAAACAGTGATGGAGTTTTTTCCAGCATTTTTCTTTTATTGAAATTATGGGGGATTTAAATGTTAGTTTTTGTCGAGTGTAATACCGAGGTATTTAACCTCGGAACTCCACTCGATATTGTCATTAAAAAGATGCAATTTTTTTGTGGGAGGTGGGGCGGTGCCTTTTCTGAAAACAAGGGCTTTAGTTTTAGTGGTATTTACAGCTATTCTCCAGAGAGTTAACCAGTTTTCAATCATATTGAGGTGGGTTTGTAGTTTTTTCTTGCTGTGTTTTGGTTGTGTGATTGGACGAGGATGACAGCGTCGTCGGCGAAAAGACAAAGACTAGTGAGTTTAAATTGAGGAAAATTATAGGTATTTATAGAATATAAACAGGGGCTTAAAGTTGAGCCCTGCGGGGACCCCACAGCTATTTTGGCTGTATAAGATAAAGCCCTATTAATTTTAACTTGGAACGATCTGTTTTTTAAGAAGGAATGAATTAGTATTGTTATGTAAGTAGGGAAATTTAACTGTATCATTTTGTAAAGAAGACCATCGTGCCAAAGACGATCGAATGCCTTTTGAATATCGAAGAAAATTCCTAAAGTAATTTGTTTATGATTATAACCTTCCGTGATAATGTTGACCACTCTAAGAAGTTGATGTACAGTGCTTTGTTTGTGCCTGAATCCAAATTGGGCATCGGGCAAAATGTTATGCTGCTCAAGGAAATCCTGTATTCTAGAAAGTATTATCTTTTCAAAAAATTTTGAAATTGTATTAAGTAGACTAATGGGGCGGTAGTTGTTAGGGAGGGAGTGATTTTGGCCAGGTTTAGGAAAAAGAATAATAATTGCATGTTTCCATTGTTCTGGGAAATATGCATTGAGTAGGCATTTGTTAAAAATTTTAGTTAGATGGGTGATGCAGTGAATGGGGAGGGATTTGAATACTTTTTTATGGATGCCATCCTGTCCAGGTGCTTTTCTGTTTTTGAGGTTTTTAATGATGTGGATGACCTCGTTTGGTGAGGTGAGGGGGGATATATGATGTTACTGTGATTAGAGATGTAGTTGTGAACTATGTTTTCGACGTGTTCGATGTGATCATAGTCGTATGGTGTGGCATTTTCTTGAAAAGAGTTTTCAAGTGAATTAGCAAACAGGTCGGCTTTTTCTTTGTCTGAGTAAACGATTCCTGAATTGCCACTTAGCGGGGGGATGGGTTGGAATTTACGCGTTAATTTCTTATTCATTTCGAATAAGCTATTGTCCTGTGTATTTAATTCATTTAATAGATCAGCCCATTTTTTATTTTTAAATTTGTATATTTCTTTTTTTAATTAATTTTTGAATTCTGTTAACCTCCTCTTTAAATGGAGGGTATCTGAAAATTTGCCATATTTTTTTTATTCTATTTTTTTCCTTGATTAAGTCTAAAATGTAAGGGGGGAAGCAGAGGTGGGGGGTAGAAATATTTCTAGTGCTGCTAGATGTTTGGATGGCATTTTGCATTTTTTCAGTAAAATTTAGTATGGAGGAATTAATATCGTTAATGTTATTAATGGTGGGTTTCCCGCTGAGTAATTCAGAAATCGTATTATTAAATTTAAACCAGTCTGTTGTGGTAAGTGTGCGTAGGGGGGATGGTAGAATGTTTTCGATAAAAAGTTCAAAAATAATGGGGTTGTGGTCACTTGACAATTCTGTCAAGCTTTCACAATTGCAGTGTGTAATATTTTTTAATATGCTGAAGTCAATAATGCTGTTAACTGGGCTATTGTAAGGGAAATGTGTAGGAGAATCTGGTGCGGAAATAATTAAGTTATGTTCAGTTATGAGTTCATAGATGGCGCGACCTGACCTGTTTGACCTGCCTCTGTTCCAAGAGGGGTGTTTAGCGTTGTAATCACCAAAAATAATTCCTTGAGAACTATTTTCAAGAATATTAGCAAGATCTGTTTTTGAAATTCTGTTTTGGGGTGGGTGGTAAATAGTGGATATTGTAATTTTTCTGTTATTGCGAGTTTCGATATTAATTGTGGTGTTTTCGGATGTGTTTGTGTTTTTGATAATTAAATGATGTGGTATCGAGTTTTTAATAATTAATGCTGTGCCGCCTCCTCTGTGAGAAAGACGGTCAGGGCGGTAGACTGTGTAGTTTGGAATTTTAAGTGGGTCAGGGGGGTTAAGGTGTGTTTCTTGTAAACCGATGATGTCTGGGTTATGTTGTGTAATGAAATTTTTAAGTTCTTCAATTTTTTGGCGAATGCCGTTAGCATTCCAAATAACTATTGTGAGGGGGGGAGGAATATTTATTGAAGGATCGAAAATTACGACCAGATTTCTAAGAGTTTGGGAATACTTTCGAATATCACTTCGAATTTTTGTATTGCATCAGTACTTTTTTTTAAAATGAGATCCAATAGTTTTGAGAAGATTCATTGACTGGATAATTTTTGTTGGGTTAAATAGGTTAAATAATTCCTTGAAATCACTGGAGAATGAGCTGTTAGATTCTGGGGTAGTTGTAGGTTCGGGAACTGTGGCGGGTGTGGTTGTTTGGGTTTGCTGTGCGGGGGGAGTTGGATTTATGGTGGGTTCTGGGTTTTCTGCTTGTGCAAGTGCTTGTGCACATTTTTTAGTTCTTTCCTCCCATGCATTGACTGCAGGGGGGGAGAGGGTTTGAAATTTAGGGGGTTTTTTGGGCATTCGGTGTAGTTTGCAGTGTGTGCACCACCACAATTACAACATTTTGCTGGGGTGTCCTTTGACTTGGGACATTGACTGGAAAAGTGGCTTTCGCCACATTTGAGGCATCTGGGGGAGCGAGAGCAGAATTTACTGTGATGGTAAAAACTCTGGCATCTGTAGCACTGATTTGGTATGATTCTCTTTTTGAGAGGCTCTATTTTAATTTTGAGATAACCGAGGTGGTCAATACTGAATAATTCTGAGTTTTTTGAATTTTTTGGTACTTGAATTAAAAAAAGTGGCATAGCCAAGTTTGTTTTTCTACTTTTCATAATGTGGCAAGTCTCAACTTTCCAGTCGAAACTGCCGAGTTCATTAATTATGGTGGTGGGATCTGTGTCAACTGGTAATCCTCTCACAACGAATTTTGGCAACTTTTGGACGGGTAGTTCATAAGTGTGTGATTCAATTTCATTTTCAATTATGTGTCTTTGTATAACTCTGTGTGAATCAGCAGTGGTTGGGAAGAGTTTAAGGTTATTTCCGTTGATTTTACCAACAGTTTTTTCTTTTGTCAAATTGTTTATTTTTTTGATAAGTACATTAGGATTTTTGACTTTTGTTATGATTATAGGCGGTATTTTAGTGTTAGTGGGTGTATCAGAATCAGTGGTCTCCATGTTTGATTCCTCAATAACTAAGGAGTCGAAATGATTTGAAATGGGGGTGGGGGGTTGGTCGGGGGTGGATGATGTACTCGGTTTAAATGAGTAGTGGTTAGTGATGTTTTTTGATTTAATTTTCTTTCGATGGGAAACCGTCGCAAAGCCATCTTCTGGGGGGGGAGCTAATATTGAGAGATTCTAAGATTTCCTTTTTAATGTTTTCTTTTAGTGTATCTAGGTCGTTAGTGAGAGAGTGTTTCAATTGAAGCACTGTCTCATTTTCAGCTGATAGCGTAGCTATTGACTCATTTGCTTGGTTAAATTTTATCTGCAAGTTTGCTCGATAAATTGTATGTTCTAGATTTAAAAGATTCTTGTGTTGGTTAAGGGGTAAATCCTCTGAACCAGGACCATTAAGTATAGAAGCAATAGCAAACGACAGCAAGTCGTACTGCGTGGCAGCAAGCATAGAAACTAGACGATTGCAATCGTCTGCGGTGAGCAAGCAAAGCGATCCCAGGCTGGCACTTACCTCAGCTGGAAGGCTTGTCTCGATAGTAGTCATCATCTTGGCGATTGGATTGTCCATATTTGTTGTTTTAAAGTCTTTCCAACCCCTTTCAGGTGGGAATCAGGTGTAAAATCGTTACCTGATGAAAAGTTTTTTTTTTTTTGGAAAAAACAATCGTTTTTTCCCCGAAAAAAGAAGATTAGTTAATTTCAATCACTAATTTTAGTGAATGAATGCAAAAAATTTGGTGAAAAAAGGTTAATATCCGCGAAAACGGGAGATAGCTCAAGTATGACTTCACCATAGTAAAGCTCTGACTCGAATGAAATTTTTAGAAATGAAATGATTAGAAACTCAGTCATCCACAAGGACCTAAATATTGAACCCATAGATTCTTACATAACAAAACTCTAACGAAACGTTTACACCACCATCCTAAACCATGACAACGAAATAATCAAAGCTCAAACTTTTTTCACAGATCCACACTCTAAATTCAACTTTGCTTATAAAACCACCAAATGGTTTCTCACATTTAAACCACCTTAATGTCTTTTCTATTTAATAGTTTTACACAAACTTATATGTTCAGAAAATAGCATCATTCGTTTATATCTTTTATTTCCTCTATCTCACATAGTGTTGATACGGAAAGGTATCACTGGTAATCCTCAGATTTTTTTTTCAATTAATGCTTTCTAGTTAAATACCAACTGCCGAGGGGCGCCATCTGCTGGATTTTTCACTCACAACTTATTCCGTCTCACTGAGCAAAAGCGATGACTCGCTCGTTGACGTTGAAATCGTTGAAATTTCAATGGGCGCCTAGAGCACGGGGTGCTCCTCTAGCCCAAATCTTGAAAGATAAAAGTTACTTTGAGAAGGTGGTGTTTTCATTCTGGAGAGAGAGAGAGAGTTGATGTAGATATGGTGAAAGTTTCTTGGCATTCGGATGAGTAGAAAACGAGTTATGGAGAAACAAAGTTTATTGGAGATCTGGCGCCATCTGTTGTAGAGTAGAGGAACTTTGTTGGAAGAAATGAAGAACTGGTGGTCGAAAAATTTGGAGAGAGGGAGATGTTGAAGTCTTGTATTCAGATTGGCTGCTGAGTGAGTAACTGCGATGCTACGATTGGCTGCCCGCATGAGAGTAGAATTTACTATAAGTAAGGTGGGAGGGGTTTGTAAAGTCTTGCCTTTTAGACTCACACCAACCACCCTAGTTTTATTAAACAATAAAAAAGTCACTCAACTACAATACATATAAATCAGATCTTAACTATTAACTTATTTCTCCACGGCCTCATAGCCTTTACCGATCGTCCACACCCACTCTCCTCCTTCGTATTCGCAGCCAACACGGGCAGCCAATAGGACACCTCCCCTCCGCCCTCCTGCATCCAATGAGAAAAAGGACTATCATATCCTGCCGCCTCAGACAAGCAAAGGCCCTTCACCAAAATCCAGCAGTAAGAACAGTAGCAGCCTATAGGAACTCTTCATTTAACCCTTCAACCAATAGCAGCTAATCTACTCAATACTACCCAACAGAAAGTGTAAAGGCCATCAATAGTCAAGTGTTCACTATTAGAATTATGATACGAGCTTGAAGGCCGCTCTCGTGGCCTAGACGCTCGATGAAAGCGCAACTTGCGTGCGTGTAAAGTCTTGCAATTATTATTCATTCGGGATTAATTGAAAATTTTATAATGGAAGAAATTAAGGAGGGTTATAATCAAAAAGGATTTTCCTGGGTCTTTTAATATTAGGAGTGATTTGATAATTCTCAAGATTCTGAATATTTGGGTTGTTAATGTTTTCGAGGGAGTTAAAAAATTTTGAAGCTAGTTTTTGGATGTGATTTTTGAATGTAGTAAGTTGTAAAGCTTTGTAAATTTCTTTATTTTTCATATACATGGAAGCCCTAGCGATCATCCTGATAGTAGAGCTCTGGGAGGTTTCAAGAATATTAAGATTGGATTTTGCGCAGTAAGCCCATACTGGACTTGCGTAGCTGATAATTGGTCTCATGATTGCTGTGTATATTAGGAGTTTGTTTTGGAGGTTCATGGTAGATTTCCTGTTAATTAACGGATAAACTTTGTGTGAGAGTCTTCGAAATTTTTCTCTTGTGTTGATGATGTGTTTTCTCCAGGTTAGATGTTTGTCAAAAGTGAGGCCTAGGTATTTAGCGGAGGTATCCCATGGAATTTGTTTTTGGACGAAGGTGGGTGGGGGAGGGTTGGTTTTTCTTTTTGTAAAAATTACAGCTTGGGATTTATCGACATTAATTTTGATTTTCCATTTTTTGAAGTAATCCTGGAGTAGCACAAGGTGCTTGTTGAGAGCAAAAGTTACAGTTTTGGGATTTTTGAATTTAGCGACGATAGCAGTGTCATCTGCATACATATTTAAAGTTGTAAGGGAGTAATTTGGAATATCATTTAAGTAGTAATTAAATAAAAATGGGCCAATTAAACTTCCTTGAGCTACTCCAGAATTAATTTTACATGCGGTAGATAGGGTGTCATTAATTCTAACCTGGAAAAAATGTTCATTACAGTAAGAGTGGATGAGGATTATGAGGGGGGGGGGTGGAAAATTGTCGTTGATCATTTTGAATGTTAGTCCGTTTAGCCAAACTCTGTCAAATGCTTTTGCGACGTCTAAAAATACTGCTCCGGTGGATTGTTTTTTCTGGAATCCTGATGAGATAATTTCTGTGAGTTTGAGGAGTGGATGAAGAGTTGATAATTGGGGGGTGAAACCGAATTGATTGGGGTTATTGAGATTATTAGTGGTTATAAAAGTTTTTAATTTTTCAAGTATGATAGATTCGGTTAATTTACCAAGGGTGGAGGATTACCATGAGGATTTCCGTATGATCGATTGAGTCGGTGTAAGTCTTTAATTCTTGTTCAATGAGCTTTCGTCTTTGGCATGCTGAGTGGAAGTGCTCAGGTATGGATGGAGTGGAGGCTCTAGATGAACTTGTATTTGAACTCATATCGTGGTCATGAAGGGATTCGTTTTCCGATTCCATGGTCGTCTTAGTAAAGGAGGAGAAAAGTTAAAAAAAATTGGGAATTTATTTCCTTCGCAAATAAGCACTAAGAAGTGCTGCTGAGAAAATAATTCGGAATTTAAGTTTAAAGATAGTAGATAGGCGAAACAAGCATAAAGTTCTACTCATCAATCGATGGTAGTATCATCGCTCCGGATAGCATCACTCGCCTCTCTGTCGTTCGTCCCCTCGCCATCCTTGATATAACGATGACTCGCTGACGTTGACAAGCTCCACAAGCCCAATTCTTGTGTTTAAAAAGTCACTTTGGAGAGTTGGTTTTGTCATTCTAAAACTGTGGATCATGGGTTGATATGATGAAAAAGTCTAGATGATCGGATGGTAATTTGCAGAGATATAAGAGTTGCAGAGATATAAGTTGAAATGAATTTGGCGCCATCTGTTGGTTGAGAAAGGTACTTCCAGGAAAGTGAAGAACCGAGAGTCTAAAAATTGTTAAGTTGGGAGATGAAGTGGAGATCTTGATCTGGGATTGGTCGACTGGTGAGTAGATGCGATGCTGCGATTGGCTGCCAGCGATTGTGTGTAAGTTGGCATAAGTTTGTTGGTCGGAGCTTGTGAATGTTTGTATGTGAAATGATATTTTTTATGGTGGGTTGTAATCTAAGAGTATTTTCCTGGGTCTTTTAGTTTTAGGATTTATTTGATAGTCTTCTAGATTTTGGATGTTAGGATTATCAATATTTACAAGTGATTTGAAGAAGTTTGAGGCAAGCTTTTGAACGTGTTGTTTAAATGTGGTAATTTTAAGTGCATTATAGATGTCTATTTTTCATGAACATGGAAGCCCTGGCGATCATCCTAATAGTAGAACTTTGAGAACTTTCTAATATGTTTAAATTTGTTTTGGCACAGTAGGGCCAAATTGGGCTAGCGTAACTGATTAAAGGTCTCATGATTGCCGTGAATATAAGGAGTTTGTTATGTATGTTCATTTTGGATCTTCTATTTATTAATGGATATACTTTATGCGAAATTTATCTCTAGTATTTAGAATATGTTTTTTCCAGGTCAGATGCTTATCAAAAGTTAAGCCTAGGTATTTAGCGTGTGTATCCCAAGGAATTTGTTTTTGGAAGAAGGTGGGTGGGGGGATTAGTTTTTCTTTTAGTAAATATTACAGCTTGGGATTTATCAACATTTATTTTTATTTTCCACTTGTTAAAATATGATTGGAGTAGCTCAAGGTGTTTATTTATTGCAAATGTAACTGTTTTAGGATTTTTAAATTTGGCGACAATTGCCGTGTCGTCGGCGTACATATTTAATGTTGTTAAGGAGTAATTTGGAATATCGTTTATATAGTAGTTAAATAAAAATGGACCGATTAAACTTCCTTGAGCTACTCCCGATTTAATTTTACGTGGGGTAGATAGGGAATCGTTAATTCTGACCTGGAAAAAACGTTCGTTACAATATGAGTGAATGAGTAGAATGAGTGGTGGGGGGAAATTATCTTGAATCATTTTGTATGTTAGTCCTTCGAGCCAAACTCTGTCAAATGCCTTTGCTATGTCTAGGAAGACTACGCCGGTGGATTGTTTTTTGGTGAATCCAGATGATATGATTTCTGTTAGTTTTAATAGTGGGTGTAGGGTAGAGAGTTGGGGGGTGAAGCCAAATTGATTAGGGTTGTTAAGGTTGTTAGATGTTAAGAAGTGTTTAAGTTTTTCTAGAATTATGGATTCTGTTAGTTTTCCAAGAGTAGAAAGGAGAGAGATGGGACGATAGTTATCAGGGAGATGAGCGTTTTTACCTGGTTTTAAGATGGGGAAAATAATAGCAGTTTTCCAGTTTTTTGGAAAATGGCTAAAAGTTAGGATTTTATTAATGACTATTGTGAGTAGGAAGATAATTTTTATTGGAAGGTTTTTTAACATTTTGTTTGTAATTGTATCCTTACCTGGGGCTTTTTTGTTTTTAAGTTTTTTGATGAAATCTATTATGTCTTGGGGAGTGGTGGGAGTGGTGTGTTCGTGTGGTGGTGGGGAGGTGAGGAAATTTTGAATAACAAATGAAACATTATTATCAAAAACAGGGTCACTGGAGGGGTTGTTTTGAAAATTCTGTTCAAGTTGTTCAGCAAGTGTTTCTGTTTTTTGTTCGTTTGTTATGGCAGTTCCATGTTGTGTGTTAAGTGTAGGAATTTGGGATCTTTTATTTTTGAAAAATTTTGTGATGTTCCATAGAGAATTATCTTGAGTATTTAGGTTTTCAAGTTTGAGATTCCATGATTTTTGGGAAAATTTGTGTACTTCTTTTTTAATTTTATTTTGCAATCTATTAATTTGTGTTTTAATGTTAGGATTGAGGGATCTTTGGTATTGTTTTCGAAGGTTATTTTTAGTTTTAATGAAGTCTTTAATATGGGAGGGTGTAAATGTTTGGCTTCTGTGTTTAACAGGTTTGGATGCATGTTTGTGTGAATTAATAATATTATCTGTAAGAGTGTTAATGTTATTTTCAAGTTGTTGAATGTTGTTGATATTTGCGATATTTATAAAATTAGTGGTGTTTTGTAAGTGTGAGGAGAATGCTGACCAACATGTATATGTGGATCTATTGTTGATTTCATATGGGATTTTGTATGTAAATTCAATTAAAACAGGGTTATGGTCGGAGCTGAGTTCTGGGATGGAAGAAATAGTAAAAGGATGTGAAAATTCTCTGAGAAGGGCAATATCTATAGTTGAATGTGAGTTATGGCCGTATCGTGTGGGAGTTGAGGGGAAAAGAATTTTAAGGTCAAGTTGGTTAGCAAAGTAGTTTTGTTGGTTTCCTCGTGTGCTATTTTTATTGCAGTTCCAGTTTTGGTGATGTGCATTGTAGTCTCCAAAAATGATACAGTTACTGTTTGTTTGAAGTAAATTTTCCAGATCTATTGTGAAAAGATGTGGGTCAGTGCTAGGGGGAACATAGATTGAAGTAATTGTGATAGGCTCATGGTTGGGGGGAGTAAGGTCTATTGATGTTGATTCGACCCATTGGTGTGGTGTGGTAGGTAGGGAGTGATGTTTCAGGTTTCTTTTAATAAGGATCATAGTTCCGCCTGAGGCAGCTCCCTCAGTAATGCGATCATTTCCATAAACTGAGTAGTTAGGGATGAACATTTTTTGATTAATTTTGAGGTGGGTTTCTTGGATTAAAGTTATGTCAGGTGAGTGTTTGTTGATGAATTCATTTAGTTCTACTACTTTGGATTTCACAACATTGGCGTTCCAAGAGCATATCTTTAGACCCAGGGGGTTGAAATTTAGGTTAGGGCTATTAGTCATATAGGTTATTGTTCATTATGGCTTCTAGTATTGCGAATTTTTTGTTTTCATTAGATTTTGCGTTTTTGATTTTGGGTAGGAGTGTTAGGAGACCAGGTATCAGGGAGAATATCCCAGCCAGTTCTTTCAGTTGCTCTATTGCAGTGAGTAGTGCGTTGATAGGATTATTTTCGGTTCTTTGCCTGCTGTGTCGATTCTTTTCCGGTTTTTTGGATGGAAGATTTTCTTGGGGTGGCGCCATCTGTTGGTTGGATGTAAGGGCATTTGCATACGTGATGTTTTCTTTGATTTTGTTTGTAGAGGATTTGATTTCTGAGCATTTAGGTGGTTTAGGGAAGGCTACACAGCCTCCGTAAGATGCGGCATGTCCTATGGTATTACAGTTTATGCATTTAATATCTTCAATTTTTCCCTGTATTTCACAGTTCCTAGTAGGGTGGTTTCCTGAGCATTTTATACAACGTGGCTCCATATGGCAGTTCTGGGAGGAGTGGTGGAAATGGTTACAATTAAAGCATTGGGTTACTTGGTTGGATTTGTACTGGTCGACGGAGAGGGACATGTAGCAGATGTTGGTTAAATCGTATATTTTTTGGTTTTTATCATTTCTTGGTAGGGTGACCATGAAGACCGGAAGTGGTAGCTTTGTTCTCCTGTTTATTAATTGATTGACTTTAGTGTAGGTAAAACCCATGTCTGTTAACTCTTCTTCAATATCTTCAATTGGAGTATCACGCGGAAGTCCTTTCAAAACTATTTTTAAAGGCCTGGAGTCTTTCGGCTGGATTACATAGTATTGGTATGGAGTGTTTTCTAAAGTTTTATCCAGTTTTCGGTATTCTTCATGGGAGTCGGTGTACAGCTTAATGTACTCGCCTGATAGCCTGGTCCTAAGTTTTGGGACTGCAGATGTTAGTTCTTTGAGTTGCTGTCTGTAGTTTTTATGGACTTTTAGCATGATAGGGGTGGGAGATTTTTAGGTGTGAACGTTTTTTGTGGTTGAGATTGAATTTTTGTTGTGTTTACTTGTGTTTGTGATAATGTAGGTTGATTTGCAGGTATGTTTTTTTGAATTTCAGATATAGTTAATCCAGCAAATTTGTTTTGTGTCTGAAGTGGGACATTTTGAGTTGTGGTTAGATTAAGCTGTCTTTTAGTTTTATTTTTTGGAGGTGTAATAAAGCCATCAGAGTCAGTTTTTCTTTTTGTGGTGCTTTTGTTAGGTGTGGAAGGTGGTGTGTGATGCGCTGGGCAGCCTGTAGCATCGCAAGGCGCTAGAGAGGAGTACTCACCAGTTAGCAGTTCCCGCTGTTTCATGAGGCCTTGGATCATGGCACATTGGTTAGAGTAGATTGGATGATTTATAAGCCCTTTCTTTCCAGGTTTCTGATCAGTACTTGGCAGTGGTCTATGGAATCTGTGTAGGTCTTGAGTTCTCTTTCAATTTCTCTTTTGCGTTTGCAGCTAGCATGGAAGTCCTCGTGGTGAGTAGGAGTGGAGGCACGTGAGGAGCTTGCGCTTGAGTTCATATCCTGGTCCAGTAGCGATTCCGAGTCCGAGTCCATTGTCAAAGTAGGGGTAGAGGCAGAGAAAATATGGGAATTATTTCCCTCGCAAAAAAGCACTTAAAAGTGCTGCTGAGAAAATAAAACGATGAAAAGTTTAAAAGCGGTATTGGTAAAACGAGATTGAATAGCTACTCATCAATCGATGGTAAACCCATCACGATGACTCGCTGACACTCGTCAACCATCTTATGTGTATCTATTCAAGAAGCTACACTCTACTAACCGCCATGTCGACCAATCAGACAGCGAGCTCTGATCCCCAAGTCAGACTGTTTTAAAATCATGTCACAGCCAAGTTTTGAAATATGCTACCGACCTGAGCTTGAAAGCCGCTCCGCGGCCAATGTGCTCGAACATGTTCTAAGTGTTCTAAAAAAAAAAAAACACTCTTTTCTTTTACTGCTCTGCTTATTTGCTCAGAAAACCCTCTCTGATAATCATCTGAGATTTTTATGATAGTTTCGCTTCAGCCTTTGGTGGCCGAAGCCCGACTACAGTCTGCTACAAAGAAATAAAAGTATTTTGGCCGTGTATTGAATGTTTCATTCATATTGAACGAAATTTTTTATATCATTCGTGATATATATATATATATATATATATATATATATATATATATATATATATGGGGAATCTTCACTTAGAGGGGTTGAAGGTTTTTTTCGAAACGTGCCAAAATCGCCAAACACAGCAATTAACATTCCAATGTGGTAGTGTGAGAGACGTTAATCTAATTCATTCTAATTTCCTGTTATGATAACCATGCAAATAGGTTCACATCTAGAGAAGAAATAAAAACATTTGGCATCGTATTCGAAACGGTTGCAGAATTTTGCGATGATAGTGTTTGGTTTAGTAACTCTGCATTGAGCAGCTGTACATTTGTTGTTTCCCCTACACTTTAATGATGTTCGATTATGATTGAATTTAAATCTTTTATATTACTGAAGTCACATTTGCTTTGACAATTTAAAGAATCCATTATTATAATAATGAATAACATCTTTTGTAAGATTATTCATATTCGTAATTATGGATGACATTCCTGATTATGCAGGTATACAATTTATGTATTTCATATTCTCAAAATGTTTTTTTTTTGCCTAGGCTTCACTATAAAGACTTATGGTTTAAATAAGAAGTATTAACGTGGCATTTTTGAAAATACAGAACATTACTTGAATTGTCTTTTATTGTATTTACTTAACCCTTAATTGCTGTCAATAAATTTCATCACGTAACTGAAGTTGTGCGGTTTAACTACCATTTGTGTAAAAGTAAGTTAAAATTAACACCAATTGTTAAATTCTTATGAACATTAATTTAATTTTATTCCTTTCTGTCCCATAAATTCAGCACAGTTAAATTACATTTAGAAAAATCTGATATATCCTTATTTTATTTTTTAGAAATTATTTTATTACTTAAGAAGCTGTTTTTTTTTTTTTTTTTAAACAGCATGTAAATTGAGAATTATTATGAACAAATAAAAACACTAAGTATAAAAATTACATGCAATTTTTAAATTTTCGGAATGTTTACTCTGCAAACAGGTAGAAGTCAAAATAAATCTTTGCATCTGTCAAAACAAATCTTTCATGTACATTTTAAGTTCTCTTGAGTATTGTCATACCAAATACTTATGTGACATATTTCATTTTTTTTGTGCAGCATTTCATAGATAAATCTTTCAAACGTCTAATCTTTTCTTAGATTCTTAAAATTTGTATGCATTGCCATTTGTTTCAGCTTCTTCTAGAACTTTGATCTGTCTGACTTTGTTTTATAGACCAGTTGTCTGAATTAAGTCTTTGAGTCATGTGTAGAATCAGGATTTGAATGATATAATTCATAATCTTTCAATGAGTAGATATTAAGCATTTTTCAAAATATCATTTGTCAGCTGAATTATGTTGAATACATTTTACCTGAATAATCCACATCACTTTTGTAAAATTATATATATGTTATGATTTCTGGTGTTTTGCATGAGTTATCAGCTGCACTTGCCTCATTTGTGAAGGATTTTAAGAGAATTTTATTTCTCTCTTTGGGTACATAAGAAAAATTTGTCATGTCTTGCTTGATCTCACCAATTATTCATCATATTTTCTATTTCAATTTGTGTGAGGTAAGCACATTGCTTCCATATTTTGTGTCGAAGCCTTTAAAGCAAATACAATACTCTCTTAATAATCAGGCAGACATCGGATCAGAGAAACACTGGATAACCAAAAATACCATTAAAAATAAATAATTTAAACTGAAAATTATGAAAAATCATTAACAATAAAGCATTTAAGCAGCAAAAGCTATGCATTATAGTGTAAATTTTAATAAAGTGCACGAAATTAAAGTATGTACTGTTTTGTATTGATAGCCTTTGTTATTCTTTTGAAGTAGATGGCATAAAATAATTTTTCTGTGTAAGGACACTGGATTACTGGCAAGGCCAAATAAGTGTAGTGACGGACTTGTGGTAAGTGTTGTTTTATCAAGTTGTGGGATTGAGTCCTGATGCCATTAATGACCCACTGTGTAGAGGGGCTGTTGCATGCAAAATCTGTCAAAGAGTTAAGTCTCTGAATGGTGTGGAAGTTTGAAAAGAGAGGTGCTGGGTTGAGTATCGTTCTCGTCACTTCTCCGAGATTCGAAATTATGTGGTCTATTAACCATGGGCCATTAAGATGAATATACCAGATTATAGAGGGAGTAATGTATTTTGGTTTTCAAAAAACCAAAATAATACTAGCAGTGTACATTCTCACTGCCTCTCAAATAATTCAGTAACTGCTGTTAAGTGATATGCCAGACTGTAAAATGAAAAGTACAGAATTTAAAATTTCATTTTAGCAATGATTCTTGGTATATGATAGTGGAAACCCTCTTCAGGAAGGTACTGAGAAAAGTAAAGATCACTTTAAAATGTAAGGGGTGGGAAAAATGCTTATGGATGGAGGCTGTAGAGTCTGTGAGAGACCAGGCAACTGTAGTTAAAGGTTCAGTCTAGAAAAAACTCTGTAGTTGTGTTAATGCTTATAAAATAAAGTAAAATATTATTGTAATTAAATATTGTAATATGTAAATTTGTACATCTGTAGATGTATTTTAATTTAGTGCTGAACATATGTATCTACTTATTGATTTGGTGAAACTGAGGAAAATTGTATTAATCTTTTATTTGGTTTATTCATTCCTACTGAATATTAATTTATTAAAAAGACTACATTTTATATTTAACACCTATTGTGTTGAAGTTAAGTATATTTATCCCTTATTTTATTAGCTTCATAAAACTTACCCGTATTATAAGATTTTATATAATTTTAAAAATTTGCAATTGTGTAAAAATACATTTTATTTATTGACCTTGTTTAATATACAAATCTATAGCAATTTCTGATTATTGTTGCAAAGCACCATTGCATCAAAGCACTTTTCTTTTTCTTTTTTTTTTTTTAAAAAAAATATTATTTATATTAGAAATAATTGGAAAATGAGACATTTTTATTCTAAACTTACAAGCTTTCATTAAACATTCATGAAAACTAGTTTTCTGTTCAAGATTCACTTGGTCAATTTTATTATTAATTACAATGAATTTCAGAATACATATGTCATAGATTAATTTTTCTTTTTTTAGTTTTAAAAAGTGAAAGAAATTAAAAAATTACATGAAAAATGAGTAGAGCATGTATATATATATATAAAATTTTATTTGGTAAAACAATAAAATCTTTGAATCATTTTATAAGCTATTAAGAGAACAGTATATTGGCTAATAGGCAGTGCAAATTAATATCTTTATACTGAATCTGTTAAAAACAAAGCGGTCAGTAAGTTCCAAGAATACATTTTATAGTCCATCTATAAAGTTTATAATCGAACTTTTAAAAAAACAAATTTTCTTGCAAAAAAGGGTTATAAAAAAAACTTAAATTGATTTTTACTTTGTTATTACATATCTATAATTCTAAGACTTTAATCATTTCCTGTATGTTTGGGAAGTTCATTGTTGAGTCAATGTATGATTTTTGTTTCTTGACCTAATTATAAGTAGCTCACTCAAATGGCAATATTCCTCCTTTTTTCTCCCAATTTTTCATTTTGTATTGTGGAATATAGATGCAATACATAGTGTTTGTGTTTTGGACTTTACAATGTTCTTCAGAACATGTAGAATCATGATATCCAAACATGGTGTCAGAAGTGGGGTTCGAACCCACACTCTCTTTCGAGAACCAGAGCTTTAAATCTGGTAACGTAAAGTTGCTATACAAAGTGACCATAAGCCCTTAATGGCAATTGTGAAGAAACTTATGCATAAAATATCTCCTAGGATGCAAAGAATGGTTTTAAAACTATTAAAGTATGATTTTGAAATAAATTATGTTCCAGGAACTCAAATGTTTCTCGTATATACTTTATCACAGGCATTTCCTGTTAATGAAACTGTGAGGGATGATCCTGAAATGCTAAATATTGTGCATACTGTTTCAAAACATTTACCCATGAGTGAAAAGAGACTAGCACAATTTAAAAAAGAAACTGAGTTAGATCCAGAATTAAAAATAGTTGTAAAATATATCAAAGAGGGTTGGCCTAAATCTTACAAAAGTGTAGACAATAATGTAAAGACGTATTATAAAATTAAAAATAATCTATATATTCAAGAAGGGTTGTTATTTAGCTATGAAAAACTAATTATACCTTATAGTTCGAGAAAATATATGTTTAAACTAATTCATGAAGCTCATTTTGGGATTGAAAAATGTAAGAAAAGAGCTAGAGAAATTATGTATTGGCCAGGCATGAACTCAGACATAGAAACTGTAGTATCAGAGTGTGTAATATGTGAAAAGTTTAAAAAAGCTAATAGTAAAGAGCCATTAAAACCTCACACAGTACCCTATAGACCTTTTGAAAAGATAGAGTGTATATAATGGACTTTAGTAACATAAGCTATCTAGTTGTAATGGACTACTACTCAAAATGGATAGAAATTGCTGAACTTGAAAATAAATGTGCAAATGAAGTAATAACTAAACTTAAAACAGTTTTTTCTAGATTTGGTGTTCCAAATACTATAATTTCTGATAATATACCATTTAATAGTTATATTTATAAGAATTTTTCAAATGAGTAGGATTTTAATTATGCATTCATTAGTCCTCACTACTCCCCAAATAATGGAATGGTTGAAAGAGCAGTAGGAATTGCAAAAAGCATTATGAGAAAGGCAAGGAAAGATAGAAGAGATTATTTGGTAGGATTAATGGAGTACAGAAATACTCCTATTTCAGGTCTTGACATATCTCCAGCTCAAATGATGTTTAATTGTAGATTAAAAACTAAATTGCCTCTTTTTATAACTTTGTTAAGATCTCTAGGGTCTAAACATAATCTCAGATTTCCATTGGGTTTTTCTACAGTTTAGTTTAGTTTAGTTTTTATTAACGTCGCACTAGAAGCAACACGAGGGCTATTGGCGACGGACCTCGTAATTTTGAACCACGGTCAAGTGACGAAGACGACACCTGAGCTGGCACCCCCCTCTCTTAACATCCACACCACGGGGTTTTTTCTACAATAACCAAACTATGTACCCAATCAGTTGGCTTATTAACTTTTGACACATAGTTAAATGTAAAGCCAGAAAATATATCTGTTCATTAATTATTCTGCTAGTTTTGAAATTTCCTTAAATTAGTTTTTTCAAATATTTGAGTACATCATTGAATGATAATAATGGAGAAGAAATAAAAGGATATAATTATACACATTATAATTTAGGTTTTTTATTTTTCAAGTTTAATAGTTGCATTTTTTTCCTTGGAAAATGTGTTTGAAAGGTTTTAAATTTCGCATATTTTTGCTCCTTTTTTTTCATTTTCTAAAATTCTTGTGAAAGTAATTTTTTGTGAAATAAATACTTTTATTTTTAGATACTTTTTATGACCTAGATTCAACAGCTGGAAGTTATGTAAAATTAAGCCATTTAAATAATAAAAGCTCTGGTGAGTAGTTGATTATAATATTTCTTTTAGTTAAATATTATTTTGGTAACTTTTTTAGAACTATGTGTATTCTTATTTTTCAGTTTTATCTCCTGAGAGTAAGAATATTACTAGTCAATATTTAGCTTTACAGCAACTGGATGCACATCAGCGAATGTTATCCAGAGCCAAAAGTAAAATATTTTTTTTGCATTTTAGTAACTTAAATTAACAATGTTCTTTACTGTTGGTGATTTTTTTTTTTTGTATAGTTCTGTTAAGTTTAAGGTATTTTTTAGGTATATAAAAACCTGATCTGATGCTCAGTGTTAAATTTCTTTATGTTGCAGATTTATGTTTTTTTGGCTCAAAATTTGTAGCAATACATTGAATTTGACAACAAAGTTTGTTAATTTAATCAGGAATATAAATATTAATTAAAACTTATTTGGGAAACTCCTGCAATTTATTCCCTGTGGGAATATATTTTAAGCTTATAGTTGCAAAAGTTTTATCTGATATCACTACTGTTTAAGGTTCAAAGGACAAAATTAGTTTTAAGACCTAAAGTTTCCCCTAGATTACATCACCTGACAGTGTCTTTCCATTTCTTATATTTCTTTTGATAATAGTTTAATATTTCTTCTCATTATTACTTGCATTTTTTTTAATCCTAATTTTGTTTTTTACTTGTCCTTTTTTTAAAAGTTAATAGTTACCTGCTTTAAATTTAAAAATAAATATTCTGATAACTTAAGTATTTCCAATACATAAAATACAACCCTGTTTAAAGGAAATCAGTTGTATAGGGTGTACATATTGTGATTGAATTCTAAGAAGGTACATGCTTTTGTCATGATCTTTTATATGTAATCATCGGCATAAAATTAAATAAAATAGATACATATCATTTTAGTTTTAAGGTAATCCACAATTATTTATTTGAAAAAAGATATATACTCAGTTATAACTGTTATAATTTGTTTCATACCTGATTCTTGTAATACCTTAAATCAGCAGCTTTTAAAAGACTTGTATTTTGGAAATACAATTTATAGGAGATATGGTGACTTAAATTGTTAATCAATTACTTGAATGAAAAGATGTCCAAAGTAACAGATTACTAGAAAAGCTTTGAAAGTTTATTCTAAGATGTTAATTCTTGGTTATAATAATTTATACTTTTAAAATAATACTTCATTTTACTCAAAACATCTTTACTGAAAAATAGTGTGCCAAAAAAATTGGTTATTAAATTTAAAATCAGTATTAAAAATAGGAGTGCTGTTACACTTAATATTGAAAGTTTTTGTAATAGAAAAGCTAAATTTTTTTGCAATGTGCAGTTAACATTTGCAATCATAAAAAAAACACCCTAATTTATGTTAAATTGAACATGTCATTTTTTTAAATATTATTAATGTTTTAAATAATATTCCTTAAACATTATTGTTTTTTTCTCAGGTAAAGTTGATACTTCCGCTCCCAAATCATTACAAAGCTATATTAGTGGTAAGCTATTGATAATTAATCATTGTTATTTAAAGTGTTTTATTAATTTATTTTCTTGCTTTTGAATTTTAATTCTGATAAACTTTTATGATGCAGAATCTAAAATTCTAATGCAATTCATTTGTCGTAAAAGTCAAAATGTATTGTATATCATTTACCTTAATTTTTGCTATTTTTAAAAAACTTGTTTTCATATGTTTTGTTGTTTTATTTATAATTCTTATATTATACATGGTATAATGAAAAAAATTATTGTTGTAATATCTTTGTGGATTCTATTTGAAAACTTTAAAAAATCAACGTGTTCATAGAGGTATTAAGTATGAGAGACTCAAAATTAAGTTAGACAAAGAACAGTTCTTTCATTTCATTTAAACATATATATCATTATTTGTATTGGATAATAGAATCAAGCCTCTAGCAGAAGCCAAATGAAACATATGTAAAAGAAATGAAATGCAAGTTCACTTTTAAATCTTTATTTTAATCCAGACACATCATGTCAGTAACTATGTAACTGAATTGTGGTATTTCCAATGTGTTATCACAACTCAGTTGCTCCTCTGATATCTCTTTCTAGTCTACTTAGCTCCCCTCTCCTCATAATTCTTAAGAGAGGAAAACTAGGAAGTACTGCATGTTTCAGTTCTAATGTACATAAACTTTCTGAAAGGAATAGGAGGCCGTATTAGCCTAGTCATGGCTTCGGATTCGTAGCGGCAGTTTTCGTTCAGTCACGAGTTCAATTCTTGGCCGCCAAAGATTCACTGTGTAGCTGGGGCTGATGCATGTTAAATATGTCGGGGCCCAGAGTCCTCCCATTATGGTGTGGAAATTAGGAGAGAGGGGGGTGCCAGCTCGAGTGTCGTCCTTATCACTTGCCTGAGGTTCAGAATTGCGAGGTCCGTCGCCAATAGCTCTCGGGTTGCTTCAAGTGTGACATTAATAAAAACTAAACTAAAAAAACTTTTGAAAGGAATATAGGCTTGTTGGAGGAAGTAAATTCTGTAGAACAGAGTAGAATAATACAAAATAACATAAAAAACATGAAGGAACCTCGCATTGTAAAACTTTTTTTTTTTTTTTTAAAATTTAGTTATAATAAGTATTTTTAAACATGTTTTTTTTTTTAACATGAAGTATGTGTTTCAATGCAATATTTTAGATTTCTTTATCAAATACTAGATGAAATGTCTGTGTGAAAATTGAATGTTTTTTTATTCCTTTTGTCATAATTTTAAGAATTAGTAATAACTATTATATATGTATATCACTATTGATAGTAAATGATTAAATTATGGACAGTTGATAATATGTAAATTATGATGATGAAAACTATGTATTAAGTCTCAATTTTTTTTTGCACTTTATTATGCTTTCAAAATAATGGCGATTCATTGCAACATCAAACTCATTTTGTTCTAAAAGATATTAATAAAGAAACCAAATTAAAGATAAGTTTGAAGGTCTTAAGGTAAAAATCAGGGTCTCATAATTGTTTAAAAATTTTTAATAATGTAATCCTGTTTTTGAGAATATTTTTAAAAAAATTCTTTATGTACAAAGTAATATGAAATATAAATAAATGGATTTTAAAAAAAAATCTTTCATTTTTATATGAATTTTATTTTAATCTTATAAAAAAAAAATGAGAGAAAATCTTCGTTATTATGATAAATTTTTGAAAATTAAATTCATTAATGGTGAAAGTTGCATCAACAGTAGTTAAAACAAACTAATACACAATTAGATATCCAATTCTTTTTACTACTAAGGAGTATCCTTCCTATAAAAACCTTTTATTTTTTGTCCAATAATATTTTTTATCTGTATGCCCCTTGACCTAAAAAAAAAAGTTAAAATTTAAATCTTTATTTAGAATTTTTTTTTTTTTTTTTTTATTAAATATCAGTTTTATGCACCTTAAAAATATTTTTTAAAAAAAATATATTTGTTTGCTTAAAATGTTATATATATATTTTTTCATACTTAAAATGCCTGCATAATTAACTATTATTGAGTTAATAATTCATTGAGTAGCATTGTTTAAATTTTGCTCTTAAATTTGAATCAATGAGTTTAAGTATTCAAATAAGGTTGTTTATGTTAAAAAAAAATAACAGCCTCTTGAAAATAATATATTTATTATTCAGCAAAAATAAAGCATCTAATAATAATAAAAAGTGCTTGTTTAAATTTACGTTGACTATTTTTGCCAAACCATGTTATGTTCTGCCAGAAACAGAGAATATTGCTGAATGATGTAATATTCTTTTATAACCGAGTGAGTAGTTTTATGGGTTTTGAGCTACAAAGGCTATTACCCTCTATTCAACGATAAGAAGAAAGTATTCATCTTTTCATATTTTTCTATATGTATAATATGTGGTCTCTTTTGCTGTTTGCCCTGTATTTTTTTTTAACCTTGTTTAACTCTTATTTTTACCTGACTTTGCCTTATTTTAACATAAGTTTTATCCACTATTTTAATTGCCTGCTATTTTCTTTAAACATATCAAAATTAACCATCTGTATAACTGTAGATCCAAAGACCAAATGGTGTGATAAAATGCTCCAGGAAACCATGCACCATTGTTTAAAATTTTATAAGAATTTGTGACATCAGGTTCATAATGTAGAAAACCCACTCATTCCTGTGTAGTTTGTACTAAGAATTTTTAGCAATTGATTGGACTGATGTAAGTTTGGCTGAAATTGTGCCAACCTTCATGATTAATGGGATTTAAAACACGTAGTAAAAAAAAAATTGGTGCAGGTGCCAGTTTAAATAACTTTTTCTTTTCTTTTAATAGTTAAACTAAAGGCATTTAAGAGGAGGATGAACTGTATATTCATTCTCTCTTGGAGTTCGTATCCTGTGGCCGCGGTAGCCTAGTGGTGAAGGTTGCAGACTCGCTGCTGGTGGTTTCATTGAGTTGTAGGTTTGGGCCTTGATGCCACTTTAGACCCGTCATGTAGCTGGGGCTGATGTATGGTAAATCTTTTGAAGCCAGATGTCCACCTGTGGGAGTTAAGAGGGGGGCGCCAGAGCTGAGATGTCGACCTCGTCACTTGACCGAGATTCTAAATTATGAGGTCTGTCGCCAACAGCTTTTGTGTTGCTTCTAGTGCAATGTTAATAAAATCAAACTAGCATTTGTTTCCCTTTTTGTGTTTCAAGAAGGAAAAAAAGGCAAAATTTGTATATGTATCTGTAACTTTAGTTGAATGGGCATCCTAAATGTAATATTACTTAAAATATGAGAATTATGCTTATGATACTGAACAATTTTACGCGCTCTACACATTCATTTTTTTGACTAATGAAATTTGTTTCAAATAGAGATATTTAAATTAATAAGACTTGTTTATTTTTTTATATCTATAAAATTTTATTTTTAGAAACACATTAAAAATTGATCAATATTCAGAAATTACTTAAAAGTATTACATGGTAACAGTGTATTTGTTAAATCTCTACAGTTTGTTTTTATTATTAGTTGTTGACAGGCAAAGAAAGAAGAATTGGAGAAAACTAAATAATGAATCTAACATGTCTAATATGGAGATTTTAGGTTTAGATCATAGACCGGCTACTTCTTCCAGGTTGCAAATTTCATTTTCAGAGGAGGTATTCAATCTATTATAATGATTTTAGTATACTTTAATATACATGTGTGTGTTGATATATATATATATATATATATACACACACACACATACTTATATTGGATATCCGGAAAGTCCTGTGGTTTTATAAAAGTGAAGCATGATTTCATTTAGTTATTTTGCTACTGTTGGTAAGGAGCTACCTGGAATTATGTAGTTATGAACATTCTGGCTTTTCTGCTTGCTATGCATAATTCTTGCTTGTGGTGCTGTGACATAATTCTTGGTTTAGTGCAGTGCTAAGAATGGAGAGTCAAAAAGTTCGTTTTTGTCATATTATGCTCTTTTATTTTAAGAAAGGTAAAAATTCTAGCCAGACTGCTCGTAAAATTTGATCAGTCTGTGGACAAAGTGCTGTTTCACATGACACTGTTTGAAGGCGGTTTGAGAAGTTAAAGCACTGGAATTTCAGTCTTGAAGATGCTTGCTCTGGTTGACCATTATATATAAAGGAGAGCATCTTAAAAGATGTTATCACTGAAGATCCATGTTAAAGAGTCCAGGAGCTATCACACAAGCTAAATATTCCAAAATATACAGTGCCACGGTCATTTGAAGAAGATTGAGTGTGTAAATTGTTTTGTGCGGGTATCCTATACTTAATACTGCAGAATATGATTGCTAAGATTTTGGCATACAATTCCTTGCTGAAACAAAATGGAGAAGTTTCTTCCATTATCCCACATTGCAATGAATTTCTGGCAACGACTTATTGAGTATAACTTGGTTGTTTTGTGTCTTCTTTATTCACCAGACCTGGCCCTCTCAGATTCTCCCCTTATGAGGTCATTTCAAAATTCTCTGAAAGACCAAGAGTTAACTTCTTTTGGAGACTGTCAAACAGCACCTTGATAACTCCTTCATTAATAAATCTGCTGATTTTTATTTAAAAAGAATTTTTCAGCTACACCAGGCCGATGGCAAAAAGTTATTGAACAAAATGTTGCTTATGTTAATCAATAAAATTTATTACGCTTTTGTATTGATTTATTATTATTTATCATCAAAAAAAAAACCACAGAACTTTCCGTATGACGCAATATGTATTCTATGGAACTATTTAATTTACATTTGGGAGGTGGCTATTTTTAAAGTCAAGGAAGTTAGATTTAAATCTTTATTTTAGAGCATAAGTGTTTATGTTATTTTGCTTGTTAGAACTCTACTGAATTTCAAAATATGCAATGAAGATAATTGATAAGAGTACTTTAACCTTGAGTTCTTTAACTAATATGTTTACCCTTTCAGATAAGAGTAACATATTCTTGACTTTCACCAGGAAGATCGGTATTGAAGAATTACTTAAAAAGTGTTGTGTGTCATTATTATCATTTAAACTAAAGATATAAAAGATGTGAATGAATAAATAAATAAACAGAATTCTTCACTTTAAATTTTCTCTAGCTGAAAAATATTAAAATATATTATTACTAATTTAAACTTTATATTTTTGTTTCCATTTCTAAGATTTATTACTTTGACAAATATATTCATTTTTATTGTATAATATACATTTTATGTTGTTTAAACATTGATAAAAATTTTTTTTTGATTGAATTTAAACTTATATTTTTATTCATAATATTTTTTTTTCCTGTAAAGAATTTATGCATATTAATATTCATAAAAATATCTAATCTATATTTCTTTGAATATATATTTTAACTAGGATGATAACATGAGTTTAAACACCTCTGTCAACAAAGGAGTGCAAACTGGCATTCCCTTTAGGAATTTTAGCAGTAAAACTGCAGATAAAATTGCATGGTATTTGGAAGCTTTGAGGCATGGTGAACTTCAATCGCCACTTTTTCTCAGGGATGAGAGTTCTAGAAATTCTAAGCATTCACATTCAATGGTCAAAAAGAAGAAAGTCATCAAAGGTGACCTCATAGATTGGCACAAAGATCATTTTGTGAATCCTTCTAAACCCTTTTCACCCAGAATTTTAATGGATACAAATGCCAAATCGAAAGTTAGAGAAATGCGGTGTTACAATCCTCCTTTCAGAAAAAGGAAACATCACAGCAGTTCACATTCATCAGATGTAAGTATGCCTTTGAAGGTGGCAATATATATTAGTTTAATCTATTTTTAAAGAATCTGACCTATATGTTTTATAGAAATGAAAGAAACATGGATTGTGCTCTGTATATTATAGATTATTCTGGGGGAGGGAAACTTGTACTCTCTGGGACCATCAAATTCATACTTATGTGTGAATTAAAATTTTGCTGAAGAGATTCTTTTATTTTTATTATAAGATTTTTGATTAATTCTTTATTCATTGAAAAATGATTTTTCTAATTATGCATTAAGTATAATTTTATGAAATATGTTAAGTTTCTGTTTTAATATTGTCCTTAAACAAATTCAATTTAAATACTTTTTATTCCCTTGTTGTGATTGTGGTATGATAATTTCCTTTGCTAAAAGATATGTTTGAAATATAAGATTTATATTACAGATGGTTATTACGATTAATAGATTTTAATTTGAATGTCAATTTTTTTTTCATTATTTCTGTTTGTAGTTTCTTGAATTTAACAAAAATCAAATTATACATAAATTAGTGTTGCCTTATTAGTTTAAAAATACTAATGTAACCTTTCTACTTAAAAAGGTTCTCTTTCAGGATATATTTGTCCTGTCTTATGGCTCACTGTTTCTATAAAATTTCTAATTAAAAACTATTGCAACATGTAAAAATTATTATTTAAATAAGTATTTCTTCTTCAGATCATATAAATAATTCTTAGAAATTATTGATTTGCAAAATATAGTCATCAAACAGGACAACTCTCCATTTATATTATTATGTGAATGTTTTATTTAAAACTTTTTAAAAAATACTGTCTGGTAAATAAGGCTGTGCATTTGCTCCTGCATACCTTTATCTATACAATATAATTAAAATGCTATTAAAAATAATATTGAAGTATTTATTTTGTCTTATATTAATTGAAAATAATTCTCTAAAATACCAATATGTCTCCTTTTCAAATTAAACTCATCTAAATTTCCCCTATTCCTAGAAATATGCCCTCTTCCTAATTTTGTTTAAATTTTTTCCATAATTATTTTTTTTTGTGTATATTCAACAAGAGATTTAGTCAGTTAGCACCTGTGAAACAGAGCTAATACTTAATTTTTCATTAAGTTTAGTGATCCAGTAATAAGAATAAGAATTTTCCATAAGGTGAGTGGCTAATGGTTGGCCCTATGAGGAAATCGCAAATTTATATTAGGGAAAGGAATTGTTCATTTTTTTTTTTTGAATCCTGTCATTTCTTTTATCGTACCGTCTTTTTGATATGTGTATTATTTTATGTGCAATTAATGAATTTTTATTCATAATTTTTTTTTTTTAAAAAAATCACCTCTTTGTTAATATAAATTATTAATTTTTGCTTAAAGTCTGATTATTAATTCTGTTCATTAATTTAATTTTTTAGCTTTAAAATGGAAAAAGTGTATTTGTGAGATGTTTCGATTTTTTTTTAATTAAAATTTTTTAAAATTACTTTGAACCTCAATTATGAATCTCTTTCCAAATTTAAAAGATATTCGATTTGTTCTAAGGACATGGTTTCTAGGTTTTATGATAAAAAGTAAATCTAAAAATAATTTTTAAATGCATGATTTACGTATTTCATGAGATTATATTGAATTGATGCAATTCTATTTTAAAAAAGGAATTACAGAAGTTTTGATTATATTGTGCATTCTGTTAAATATTAACACGAAAATTATGAAACTGATTTAGCTTATTTGCGGTATGATGCCTGGATGCCAAGTTAAGTTTTTCATCTAGATTGGTGATTTTGATACTTTTTTAGTGACTTAGCATACGTTTACTTTTGGCAACCGTCTAATTTTGAATTTGGTGTTTTTTTTTAAATAAAAATATTTCAATCGCTCGAGGCAACATTTTGAAATATTTCTGTTTTTATATTTTTCTACACAAATGATAGCTTATGATGTTGTATTAAATATTCGTTACCAGATTATAAGAAATTAAATGATTTAAAATTTTTATTTTATTTTGGGAGTGATCTAAAGGGAAAAAAATGGATTATTTTTATAAATTTTTAGATTTAGTTGGAAATTTTTAAATTAAGAATTTTTATTTTTTAAACTTTGAAATAATGTTCCCCCTGTCTTACATAGTTTATTTGATGAAGTTAATTTAATATTGTTCCATATAAAATATGTTTATATAGAAATCTCTTGGAACCACTTTTTTTTTTTACCAATTTTGTTAATTTCAAATTTTAGGTAGTTTTACAAAGTCCATTATATCTTTAAAAAAATATTTTTCTCTTGGAATTTGGTGTTGAATTTTTAGGCTTAACATGCAATTTGCCTGCATAAAGTTTGGCACGTAAGGTGTCAACACATCAAAAAAGAAATGTCACTAACCCAGCATATACTGCATTTGTTCAATCTATAAATTGTGACTATTTCTCATTAAAAAATAAATAATAATTTCTTAAAAGTTTTTACTTTTGAAATTTTAATTTTTCTTCTCAGTTCACTGTACTCATTAAAAAAAAAGTCATTTGGAAAAGGGAAGAGGACAAAAAAAACAGGCTTTTTTCCCCCTCTCACAATAGATTAACTCAATTCTTGCTGATCTATTTAAAGATACTTAATACTTGTCCTACATAGCTTGATGCTTTAGTTTTCTTAATTTCTATAGACATTTGAAAGCTATGACCAGGAAGACGAATCAGAAGAGGAAGAAATTGAATCACAAAGAAGTAATGATACTTCATCCATAGAAGAAAATCCAGTGAATGGGGCAATTACTTTTGAAAATGTTCCTAACTTTGAATCTGCTTCTCCCTCTGTTAAACAACTCAATCCTAAAGATTGTTATTTTGATTCATATGACCATTTTAGGAACTTAAGAAGGTGAGTGACATACTTGATACCTATTTTTTTTAATTATTTCATTTGCTATATTTGTGATTCGGAATCTAACCAGTAGATAAATTCTTTTAAATTCAGTTTATCTCAATACGTCTCTTCATTTGTATTTGTTCCAATGACTGTGAAGTCTGCTAAGGCTTATTAGGATTTTGCATTAAATATTATAGATACTAAAATTCCATAATAAGTGTAATAGGGTATAATAATTACAAGTATGGAAGATCAAAGTATTGTTTGGTAAGTATGAAGTTATTGATTACTGTAATTCCACAATTCGTCAAACAGTGATGCATTCTCTGCACCATCCAGTAAATGCCAGTACCATTAGCAGACAGCTGCAAAATTCTGTATTGCTTGCATAAAGATAACTGCAGAGATTGCCACTGACACCACAGCAACATTGCCAGATATTGCAATTTTGCCATATAAGAATAGCATAGAGCCATGCATAATGGCAGTAGGTCATCTATAGTGATGAATCTCACTTTTGTCTTATGTAAATAATAATTGGGTATTGCGATCAGTGACACAATGGATGATTTGTTGATTCTCGTTAAATAAGATTTGCAAGACAACACTCATGTTCATACCACTGCCATCTTAAGAATTTGCTTCACAGCCATAGATACTATTCTGCAGTTAGTAGCATTGCCACACTTGTCTCTCATAGAAAGCTTATAGGATGCTAGGTCATTTTGTTAAGACACTTTTCTCTGCTACCACAAAATTTCCGTGATCTACATGACAAAGCTCAATCTGTATGGGATGATATGCATCAAGACAACATTGAGAGCATCTACGACTCCATGCCATGTGTGGCAGAATGTATTAAAAATAATGATAGCCCGACATTCTATTCAGTGTTGTAATAATTTTATATTTTGACCAATACATTTTGTCATACCCTTGTTTGATTTTTTTAAAATAATTTTTTTGTTATAGGTGAGTACTAACTTAATTTTAAATATTTCATTTAGGTGTGTGTATATATATATATACATATATATATATGATGAGCATATATTAATTGTTATACATATACTTTTCTTTCACTGCTATAAGGTGTCTACCATTCTAATTGTTATTTATAAAAATGGTTTTGTGACTAGTATTTTCAATATTTTTTTTAAAAAATATATAGTTTTTTTTAATTGTGGAAAGATTAAAAATATTTAACTAGATTGGAGAAATTTTCACTTTAATATTTATTCATCATTACTGAGATCCTAATTATGGCTTCTACATTTTTATTATATTTTATAGAACTCATGAAAATGGTTTTTTTCATTCTGATAATGAGAATGAAGAAGTTAAGTATCTCAATTTTCTTAGTAAAGTCACCGAAGATATTCTGCGTAGTGGTGTGTACTCTGACAAGTATGTTTCATTCAGTTTCATTTTTATTAAATAATTATAAAATATAAAGTGATTGATTAAATTTTATATTTTCAATAGGGCTATTCAGCAGGCTTTTGAATTTCACATGCAATTTTATAAAGATGAAACTAATAAGGTAAGATTTTCCAATTTTGATATTAGGAAAGAATTATTTAACCTTTAATGTTCAGACTTTCCAATCAACTGTTGGCTGTAGTTTAATTGGCAGCAAATGTTTTTAATGACAAACTTGAGCAATAAAACACACATCTTTTGTTCTACTGATGAATGAACATTAAAATTGAAACTGACTGAATGTAATTGAAAATTCTTTTATTATGAAAATATACCTAAATTTTTAGGAATGAAAAAAATATTTTTTTGGAATTATGTAATTGAATGGACTTAACTTTGTATTACTCTGCAAATTGGAGAATTTGTTATGTTGTGATTTTTTTTCTTTATATACATTACATGTTTTCATTAAATTTTTACAAATATTTTTCTTGCTCCAATTTGAACATATCACTTGAATTCAAGAGTCAAGTAATGCTCGTGAGTGTACTTTTTGCCATGTTCCTTACACTGTACTTCACATTTTAATTGACTGTCCAGTCTTTCATCGTCATGTTTTTCTTTAATTTATCAGTTTTAAACCTGTCTGACTTGGTGGGGATCCCCCTCACCGTAACTTATTAGCTTTTTTTGAAAATAAAATTGGTCTTTTACTCCATATTTGAATTTTTAACTTTTCCCTTTTTTATTATCTGCTTGTGTTTTTTATATCTTAAAAATAATATACTTTTAATAGATTTTAACAAATGTTTGGCACAGCATAGCCTGCTTTGGCTCTTACACCATTAAACTCCACTGTCACTCACTCAAGAGTCCATTAACCTGTGGCTATTCTTTTTTGGTAGAAGTGCAAAGCATCATTATGTATGCAACTGGGTTCTAATAGATGATGAAAGAAAATATTTTCTTTATCTTTTATGTATTTCTTTCTAGTTAGTTTTGTATGGGAAAGAAGACAAAATCTCTGGTTTTGATTGCAGATCTTCGGCTTTCTTCAGAAGAGAAGATATAAATATTCTTTTGAAATTCATTTGTTTCTTGTTGTACACATTTAATAATTACAATTGCATTCTTAGACTTGTAGTCTGAAGCTGAAGTGCATGATCAGCTGGTTCCAGCAGTCCAAGAAATTTGTAGATGAAATTTAATAGGAAGTGAAGCTGAGGTGACACCATCACAGTCTGCAAACTAAAGCTTTGGGCTGTGTCTTATCCATTTAATATTCTCTTCTTATGTCACTTAGCACTCTAAGTACATGGCCACGGTAACCTAGTGGTAATAGTTTCAGACTCGTGGCCGGCGGCTTTTGTTCAGTCACGAGTTGGAGCCTTGGCCACCAAAGCCCTGCCGTGTAGCCAGGCTGGTGCATGTTAAATCTGTCGGGACCCAAAGTCCTCCCGTTGGCGGGAAAGTTAGGAGAAGGAGTGCCAGCTCAGGTGTCGTCCTTGTCACTTGACCGAGGTTCAGAATTACGAGGTCTGTCGCCAATAACCTTTGTGTTGCTTCTAGTGCAATGTTAATAAAAACTAAACTAAAAAAACTAAAGCATTCTAAGAACTTCTTATGTTGATAAAATTTCTTTTGCTATTGATAAGTGGAAGATACAGTATGGTTTGCCTTCACATAATGAGATAATTATGCCTCATTGCAAAAATCATAACTTTTTTCACAGTGATAAAAAAATTCATTTTTCCCAGTTTTACAGCCACTATTTTCACAACTACTATGTGAAATCATTGATTATAACAGTGAATATAAAAGATATTTTTTACAATTTTTTTTTTTATTTGGACAATTACACTTCTTTTCCTGCTACTGGCACCATCAAAATATTGATTTAGAAAATGGGAAATATTCAGAACATTCCTTAGCGTCAGATTAATTGCGACATGTGCAAGAGACTTATTATACAACTTTTTTTTTGTTAACTATGTAGAAGAAACTTTCTAACACTTCTATTCTTGACATAGGAATAATATTGCAATTTCAGTTTGCTATCTTTTGTTCCATATTCCAGGATTTGTATACATTATATCTTTAAATCTCATTTCTCTCACAGTCTCTGCCATAATTTTAATTATGTCTTTTTTTAATATCAGAAATATATGTTATATTGGTAGGGATGCATATTAAGCATTCAGAAAGGAATTCAGCTTTTTAAAAGATGTATTCAAAAAGTTTTATGTATAAACCTCTTTTAGTCCCCTTTTCTATATTATAGTTTCCTTTTAAAGGAGCTCACATCGATTGCTAAAACCTGTATCATTTTCACTAATGATTTAACTCAGTAACAAGTTGTTTAGTTTACCAATGTTGACATTAAGGTACAGATTATGATCTTTTTTCACTGTTATGGCATGAATATGAGCTTCCAACATTTTATGTTTGAGAAACTTATGTTTGGTATCCAAGGCATTTTCCAAGTTTTAAAGCCTATTTCTATAGAGAACTAGTTTGTACTGTAAGGCTGAAATTGCATGCAGTGATGATAAAATATAGCATCTCTCAAAACCTAATTCTCAAAACAAGATAATGGTTTATGCTCAAAAGGTCAAAAACTATGTCTATTGTTTAGGATAAACTGCTAAATGAACTTGTTTTATTAGCTAACACCTGTGCTGCATATCGGGATTACTTAACTTCTTTCTCCAACACTCTTGTTAATGGTGGAATTATTGCTTGATCTGAGTCACGTACTTAGTCTTCTTACCCATCCTGTCCATATATTTCACTTGCTTTGTCATGCATTAAGTTAAAAATATTGGAGGTAACAATATTAATTTTAAATGCTAAATATATTAGTTAAAAATAAGAATACATATATAAAAAATGGTATTCTCATTACAAAAACATTAATTTTGATAGCTTAGCGTTCTGTGATCATGATTCGCAAGAGGCATGAATTATGAATTTTAGATTAATATTTCAGTTTATATTCAAAACAATGTTAAGAAAAATGTTTTCAACACCACTTGTGGCAGAAGTAGAAGTTTCCAATTAATAATAGTATTGTAATACTATAAATAGTTTTACTAATAAATAATACAATGTTATTATTGTGATATTGTTTACTATGAGATTTTTTAATGGATCAGTTCATTAATGAATAGCCTATTATCTTTAGCAACAGCAGTGAAATATCTTATGATAGTCTTTTAAACTGTTCCTCTCATATTTATTATCAAGAAAGGTGTTTAGGAATGAAAATTTTAAGAGGGTAAGTGGGGAATCTAACAGTACGTGAATTGTGCAACTTGAGACACTGGTTATGAGCCCGAAGCAACAATATCAAAAATTTCAATAAATAATTTTTAAAATTTTAATTGGATTTCACTTAATAATTTGTTTTATACAAATTATGGGATATTTACCTCTTTTTTTAAACATGATATACTTTAAGTATGTACCAAAACTGGATTCAAGATTATAACTTTGTCTTTGAAATGTTTTTATGAAGATCTAATTAAAATCATAGAATTAAAACTATGACTATTTCTCATTTATAAGCATAATTTTGTTATTGTCATAAAACTGAAATTATTACTTTTTTTTATTAGAAAATTATATTTCTCTTTTTTTTTTTTTGTAGGATAAATTACAGTCCCTATTGAATCAAGTTTTAGATGGCCTTAGAATTTCAAGTGATGATTCAGACGATACTTCAAATCGAAGAAACCCTTTTTTCATGAATTTCAGTAGACCAATTGAAAAAGAAAGTCTCGACATTTCACCTGACCTCAGGACAGATGCAGAACTTCAAAAACGAGCTACGGATGAATCCATTCTTGGTGTGCATTCCACCAATCCTTGCATTATCAATGATATTCAAAGTGATAAAAATTTGCCTCAGAATGTCATATCAACTCATGCAGAAGATGAATCTTGACAAATAATGTAGTAGTTTTTAGATTTAATAACTAGTCAGCTAAAAAAAAAAAAAAAAAAAATGCATATCAAACTTGTATTTAATTTATTCATATTTATTACATAGATTTCTATTCAAGTTTGAAAGACAAACAATCTGTTTTGTATGATGATTTTATAATTTATGATATAAAATTATATTTTGTTGCATAATTGACACTTCTGTATAATTAAATTTTACCTTGTCTTTTTTTTTTTTTTAATGTTTTCGAATATAAATATAATTTTTAACAATTAAAGTGAAATTGAAACTAAAAATGTTTTTTGCATCAATTTGATAAGGCAAACAGTTTTTATTATAAGATATGACTTTCATTTTTCCAATTTAAGCATTTGAAGACCAAACATAGAAATTAGGGATTAAGGCATCTAAAAACTAATTAATAAATCAAGTCATTTTTGAAGTGTTCAATAGCTCAGTTGTTAAGTTAAAATTTTAATGGCTAATGGATTGAAAATCCAAATTTCACTTGTTAAATATAACTGAACCTAATAATTCTCAAATGCTGCAGACATTTTAAAAGAAAAGTATCAAGATAGGTATTGACTTTGTCATTTGCATCAAGATTGATTAAAAGTTTTTTTTTTCAAATCAAGCCTTTAGAGCGAGATTTTTCTTGGTGCATATAGGAAAAAAAAATCAATCAAATTTTGCAATTATATGAAAAATCTTAAGCAACTCAAACTGAAACTAATATAATTTTTGCATATTCCCCGAGGAGAAAAAAAGTATACATATAAACCTGAATTGACAAAAAGCCCACACATGAATAAAAAAATATAGCTTCATTTCTACTATTTATATATACACTAGCTGATATGCACCCGCTTTGCTGGACAGATGAGATATAATATTTTGGAACCTATACGTAAGATATCAAGAAAATTTTCTATTTTTAAAACTTTAATGATAATCTAAATTTTAAGAAATTGATTGTCTGTAATAATGGTTATCCTCAACTTTCAAATATATGAGAAAAATAAAAAGTTTTAGTAAAAAGTCACCCCATATATATATAATATGGATAAAATTCCTTCCACTGTATACATGGTGCACCTAGTATTGCCAAAGATGCAACCTTTTGTCAGAAGATTCAACATGTGCTTAACTTTCAAATGAAATACCCTCGCAAAGGCGTTGTGTCCATCAAAAGATTTTTGTCCTTGCCTCAGGACATCTTTGATTTCTGACCATTTAGGACTGCAATCCTTAAAAAAAATTGTGCAAGTCGGGACATCCAAAATGCATTATGTATGTCATAACCTCTTGAGTTCGTTCATGCATTTAGCGAGGTCTTTCAGTAAACGAAGATTGTCTTGCATGTGCGCTACTCTGTACTCGCCATTTTTCAAAATCCTGCTAAGTTTTGCAGCTAAACTACACCTCCACCAATCGTGGGATTCCAAACTCATTTATTTCTATCGCTAAATATGTACATTTCCTATTTTCGACTCGTACGAAATCTCACATAAAGAGCCCTTCGCCAAAATCCTTCATCAGCGCTTCAATATAAAATTATTTGGTATTTTTCCGTTTTGCACGCTCAAATCTTACCAAGTAAAGTTAATTGGTGACAACACACAGTATACATATAAAAAATATATTCTGTTTGGCCTTGGTCATATCATTTTTGGCGATAAAGTCGCCAAAAATTACATAACCGATGGATAAGAGTAGATTTACAGATGAAAATTGCATTTTGGACAAGACTACCGTAAAATCTGTTCTTAGTGAGTGTCTACATCGCAAAATGAGTAACTATGCTAAATTTCAAGACAATCAGTTGTACAGTCGTAGAGATCTCGTGATGAGTCTGTCAGTGGTATTTCGTTTATACATATATATAGATTAGTACCTCTTATTAAGGGATACCTTTATTTACAGAACAAAATAATTGGTCCAGTAGGTGTCCCTTATTGAGAGGTACTACTGTAATTTCATTAAATTTTTACCAACTTGTGCATATTTCAAAACCACTAAATATCAATATAACCAATCTAATCTTGACATGTAAAATGTGCAAATTATATGTACTAGAAAATCAAATGCCATATGTATTGTTAATAAGAAATATACTTTTCCCTGTTAGTGAAATTGTAAAATTAGTTTAATATAATTTAGAAACAAAACTAAGAAATCTATTTAACGTTATGAATGTTCAGAGACTATGAAGGATTCAATTATATGTTATATACTTAATATTTTGAAGCATTTACAAACTTTATTCAACTATCAATTTTATACAATTTAACAGCTGAAATATAAAGCAGTTATATAAAAATTCAAATATTTCTTCACAATTTAAACATCCCTAAAAACGATCAAACATTTCTATCATACTGTAAGAATTAGAATACACAATTCACACAGATAAAAAGAAACGTCACACACTTGAATGTTAAGACTGTCTATAGTAATTTTTAGATTAAAAAAATTCATTAAAATCACTCTTCAATGCACTAAGGGGTGAAACCAAACATGCAATAAGAAATAGGGAAATGTTCGGACACTTATCATAGGTACAACGTTTATGAATATTTACTTCTATATTCAATTTTTAAAATACAAAATGACAATTTGAACCATCATAATATCAAAAACGTAAAATCCCATGTACATAATATTCAAATATTTGTACTATTTATCATAACTTATAAATGAACTTTATATATCAAATTTTAAAATGTTTCATCATTAATATTTCCATGTAATTGAGGGCATAAAAAAAAAACTATCCTATCTCAATAATAAATTAAAATACATAATTTTTTTTTTCATTACAAATTTTATAAAGATTTAATGAGTAAAATTTCTAGTTCAGTCATTTTATGTTTTTGGCACACTTTTATTGAATCACAGTTGATGAGAGCTGTTGCAGCCATATCACTGACTTTCACCAAAGCACTCAAGAAAGCTTGATATGTTGATTTGATGTTGCCTTCCAAACCTCTCTCTCCTACTCTAGCAAAGGATGAGATTATGTGCTGAGGCCAACCACTTTCAATGAGAAATCCAGCAATCCATGGCATCAAAGGAAGTAGAGTAGACAATGCTTGCATTCCGAGAAACCAGAGTTCCATAATTTCTCCCCATACTTCTCGATATTCTCTTGTAATGCAAAAAGATGTCATGCCATTGATATCTTCAGCATTATGAGCATCCCATAAAAATTTTACACTAGAAGACAAAAAACCATAAAAGCTAGTTTCGCATGACTTGACCCTTTTGTAAAACTGTCTTGTGATCATGAGTCCTAAGACGGCAAAATTTGCCTTTAAGGGCAACATTTCAAGTTTTGGAGTCGTCTGAGGCAGAGCAGTGAATAAAAATTTTAAGAAAAAGAAAAATTCTTCAGTTTCCGATACTAATTTTGCTTCCATGACAACTATATTTAAAAATATTCCACATAGTGTATTTAAAGATGATTCTTTATCAAATGCATTCCATTGCACTTCCATGTGTTTGAAAAGTAACGAAAGTAAATCATTTTCCAACAATACCTGTCTGGTTTTATCATCTGCAGAAAGATGACACAAGGGAGGTATGAGAAATTGTACAACATTGCATTCTGACATATCTTTACCATAGGGAGGTGTTGATGAAGACTTTTTACATACTTCTAAAACAAATGGTAAAATTTCTGACACTTCATCTCGTAGAGCATAATTTTCTTCAGCTAACCAACAACACAAGACACGTATTGTAGCAACAATAACATCTTGACAGTTGGGTAACTGTAGTAGAGGACCATCACTTTTCCAGTCATTTGATAATTTTTTTAAGAAACCCACTATTGATTTAAATGACATATTGATTGAATTGATGAATTGTTCAGTATGTCGTCGATTTGATTGGAACATTGTTTCATCAACCATTATACCTATAATGCGTTCTAAAATGCAATAACAAGAGCTCAACAAAAAAAGTTCTTTACTTATTTCTTCCACTGTCAGAGTTTCTAGTAACAAGCATACTTCAACACTAGTAATTTGTACCAAAAGAGTGAAAAACAGCTTTGAAGTTTCTGTATTTTCTACAAACCACTGTGACCCAAATTTATGAACAATGATTCCTGCTAATTTCAGGGCAGAATCTCTATGCATTTTTCTAACTTTACTTTGTAGGATATTAATGAGACCATTTTGAATCAATAAACTGCTTTCCAAATTTAAACAATCACTGTGCTTCAATAAAATGGAAGTTATGTAATTACAAAGCTCAAATTTCTTCAAGCTTTCATCAGTTTTGAATTCTTCAGCCAAAGTTTGTAACAATTCACTAATATCCTCAAATTTGCAGTTTTCAGCTTGTAATATCACCATTACTAATACTGCTAAAACTTTGTCTTCATAACTTTTTTTATATTGACTTATTACAGCATTAAGCAATCCATTCTCAACTAACTGTTTTCGAGCATCATCTAAACTAATCATTGCAGCTATGATATCTAAAGCATCATTCACTGTATCCCGATGGATTTCATTTTTCATAACATCAAGCAAACTAGGAATAAACCAGAGCATGTGTGGATCTTTAAGTAATTCAGAATTCATACAAAAACATGAAAGAATTGCAAAGGCTAAAGTCTTAAAAGGGCTAGTAGTTTCACCTGAATCATCCTGCGTTTGGCACAACCGCTGCAAAAATTTAAAACCGATTGCATCAAATATATCTTTCTTTTCAAATTCAGTTAAATTTTCACTGCGTAAAACTTTGGCAATTACCATTAGAGCAGCAAATTTTTCTGTGTCTGTGCCAGCTGCCCTCCAGGCCGTTTTACATCTTTCGACAGCTTCCATATTTTCGAAGAGACTATGTTATAGCATTTTTTGAAATTAGTCAGAAGTGCCTACGTAATGTAAACAAACGAAAAAAACCACACGCTATCGAAGCCGTTTTTACCTAATACCTTGATGCAGCTATGTACGATATCAAAAGAATATTGGGATAGAAACACTGAAATAGAATTTGATACAATTATAACACACATATAGTGCGTACAAAAATCATACACATTTTGCTACCATTGCTATGACCACTTAAATCTATGATTTGTTTACACGGACTCGCTGAACTGTTATTTAAATCGAATCGAAATTTATCTGATTAAATTGCGCAATTCTGATAATTTTTATGGACAATCTTATGAACCCAACAATTTAAAATTAATTGAATCTCTCATCAATAGCTTTCTTTGTTTCTGGTTTTTCTATCAAAATTTCTTTTAATGAGTTTTGATTTATTTTAATTGCATTATATTCTATTCTTTTCACCATAATAGTCACTAAATTGTCAATGAAAATTTATAAAATATCTCCAGATTTATGTTATTTAATAATTAAATTTTAATAATTGAATCCAAGCATTTAATTGATGAACCAAAGGTAGAACGGAACTCAATGGAATATTCTTTCGATTGCGATTATTTCTAAAAAAAATGGCAACAATATGTGAAATGTTTATTTGGATTTTTCACGTGGTGTTATTTGTATTTGTCTGTAAATTAATTTTTTGAAATTTTATGATAAATTAACCTGTATATATTACTTTTTCATTCTCGAATCGTATATATATTTTATGAGTTGGAATTGTTTATGTAATTTTTTTCAGATTTTTTTTAATTATTGGATCTTTAGTTTTTGATGTGTGAATTTTGAGTAAGTTGAAATTGCAGAAATTTATGAAACTTAACCTCCAAATTATAAATAGTTCTCGACTTACGATGGGTTTAATTTTAAGTATCCAATCGCAAGTTGGGTTGTGCTGTAAAAAATTTACTAATTTATACAAACTATATAAATAATATACGTTGATTTATTTATCTTAAAAATATAAAATTTTGCAACAAAAAATGTTGTAAAATTACTTTTTCAGTATTTCGAAAGGGAAACGAACCATGAATAGAGCTTATTTGGATGAATCATGTTATATTTTACCATAATTCGTGTGACTTTATATAAAACAATCGATTATTTAAAGAAAACTAATAGTTAAAGTTTCTTTCTAGTAGTAATTGTCTGGAATTTGTTAAACCCTTATTTCTTATTTAATGTTCTAAAAGGAATAAAAGTATCTGATTATCTTCGTTTCTTCTCAGTGTCTCTCATCAGAATCTGGAATCAAATGACGCATAATAAGTAGCTTTTTATTTGCGGGGTGTCAAATTTTAACAGTGCACAAATTGTAAGTTCTGATTTTCAAGTTTGAAGTAAGCATACACACACTTCTAAATGGTATCTCATTGTCTGCAAGTGAAAGCCATCTGTAGGAACAAGAACAATAGAATCTTGCTTTGTTCGACTTTTAATAGAACCATGGAGCATATGCTTCAATCTATTGTTAACTGTATGAAATAAACATCTATTGGACATATTTTGAACTCCAAACATCTAGAATCCATTCACTTTTTGCCAAGATTATATTTCCTCTTACCAAACATCAATTTCTAGGTCAACCTAGAATATGCTGTTGGACATACACTTATTCATACGTATATCTTTATAGCGTGCTTGTCTAAAATGTGCCCAAAAAGCCCTTAAAATGCAGTCCAAACATAAATTATAAAAATATTTAAATTTACACATTCAATTATAAAGTTTTTAAAAAGTAATTGTACTAATATTAAATGTTTTTCTTTAGCAATGGACGAAAGCACTGACGCTTCTGATATGGCGCTATTTTCAATTTTTATAAGAGGAATCTATGAACATTATAATATCACGGAAGAAATGGTTGCATTAGTATCGTTAAAAGACTCAATCAAGTCTGTAGATTTATTCGTTGAAAAGGTTTTCCTTATCTAAGAAAAATTTATCAGCTAACATAACCGATGGAACCCCTGCCATGGTTGGTAAAAATGGGATACTCGTTAAAATGGTTAATAATGAAGCCATCGCTGCCAGCAATACCTTCTTGATGGTATATCATTGTAATATACATCAGGGTAATTTATGTGGAAAAATTTTAAAAATGGAAAGTGCAGTAAGCGTTGTTATAAAAACTATTAGCTTTATAAGAACAAAAGGACTTAATTATAGACAGTTTGAAGAGATTCTTTAGGTAATGGGCACAGAATTTGTAGATATTATTTGTTATTCAGAAGTAAGATGTTTCAGTAACGGGAAAATGCTCAAAAGATTTTACGATTTGAGAACTGAAATTAAATTATTTATGGAAACAAAAGGGAAACCTGTGAATGAATTTGGGGACGAAGATTGGATTTTAGATTTAGGTTTTTTTATTAGATTTAACAGAACATTTTAATGATTTAAATTTGAGACTCCAAGGAAAAAAACAATTTATTAATGATATGTTCCGAACAATAACAGTATTTGAAAGAAAGTTGAAATTTTGGTGTAATCAAATAAAAGTAAAAGATTTGACACATTTCAGTACTTTGGCTGCACATAAACCTGTGATTTGCACAAAATATGCTGCATTAATTTTTGATTTAATTCAAGAGTCTGAAAGTTGATTTCAAAATTTTTTAACAAATGAGTATTTCAACATATTTTCTACCTTATTTTCTTTATCAATAAATAAATAAATTGCCTTCAAATGGAATGCATTGAGCTACAAAGTGACATGCAACTGAAAGAAAAATTTAGGGATGTTTCTTTACTGGAGTTTTATAAAGATTACCTACCCCGCGATAAATATCCTATTTTTCACAATCGTGATTTATTAATGTCTTCATCTTTTTGCAATTCTTATATTTGTGAACAATTATTTTCAAGAATGAAGCTTACAAAAACAAAAATAGGACAAATATCACTGACAAACATCTTGAAAATGCAGTAAGAATTGCTACCTCATCTATTGAACCTGATATTGATTTGCTTGTTCAACAAAAGCAAATTCATCCAGCTCATTAATTTGAATATACTCCATCTTTATGAAATCCAAACTAAATGAAATGAAATTTTTAGAAATTTAAAATAAATACGTACTTATACATATCTAATTCAAATTATTATAAAAAGAATTTAATAAAACTGCATAGAGTTAATTTTTATTTCAATTTGTTGAAAAAATATTGTATGTGCGGCCCAGCATTTTTTTTTTTTTGCAATGTGGCCCTCAAATGGTTGTAGTTTAGACACCCATGCTCTATAGAATCATCCAATCTGTGATCCATCTAAGAGAGACATTCCCCTCAGGTTTTTATCTCCTTTAGGTAAGTATAGGAATCTTGACCTCGAGGAATCCTAGTTATCATTTTCTTTCCCATGGAGCTTATTGTCTTTGGTAATCATGGATGATGTGCCACTGGGATATTCTAGGGATACAGTTATATAGAACAAGAAAAAAAGCGCAAAGAATAGTGTAATGTATTTTTTAAAAATACTTTTCTTTTTTTAAAAAGTCCAACCACTTTCAATTATTAAATAGCGATTCAGAACAGAAAAATATGACTTATGTAAAATAGATCGCTAAGAAAGTTTATACGGGTTGTGTTTACTCAATATTACACCCTAGGAGCAAATTATGCATAGCTAATACTTTTCTCAGACAGACAATTTGTGTTTTGAACTTATTGATATTTTAAATTAATATATTTCTATTAAATTGCAATTTTGAAATATATTGCTGGTGTAATACATATATCATAAAGGAACAACTTCCATATAAAGCCAATTTCTCAAAATCTGACTCGGTGACTGATAAAATAAGTGTGGCTGTGTTAAATATAATTATAAATGATTGTGATATAGTGGACAATATTACATTTATTTCATTTATCTTTTTTTAAAACTAATAGAATAAAATTAAGACAGATTTTTCTTTATAACATTAGTATAAATTTTGATTGGTTTATTTCATTTATATTTTTAGTTTTAAAGCTATATATTTAATACATCAACAATAAGTTAAATCTTACTTGAAAATTTAAAAAAAAATGATAAGTATTGTATCGCCAAATGATGTCAATATTTAATCAGGTTTGGTATTATGTCCTGAAGCATAAAGCATAGTAGATTTTCTTTTATTGTTTTACAGTTTATATGCTTGGATTTTACATTTACAAATTTTGGTACTTTTTTGTTAGCTGTTTTGTACCAGACAAAATCCCCAAGCTTAAAAGTTGACATTGCTGTCGCCAAGCCTATATTGGTTCAAAAAGAATTATGATCTTGGTAGGCTTTTATTTTTATTACTTTTTTATAGATAAGTGGTAATTGCTTGGTGATAACTGCATCAATGTTTGAGTTTAGCAGTTTTTGTCTGGTACTCAGAGAATGGAAAAATACCCAATTTCTTAAAAAGGATGTAATATCAGTAAAGTGGCTGCAGTGGTGTTGTAGTTAATCTGATTGACTGCAAACACTGCCAATTCATATTCGATTTCAGCTTGGGTAGCTAGTTATGGGTCAATTCAGCCCTTCATCTCTCTGGACTTGATAAGTGAACACCTAGTTTGCTTTGGAAATTCACTGGTTTGTCATTCGGCCTGGACATTAACTAGTAATCAGCGCCTTAGGAAAAAAGGCTACAGAAACAAAGATGAGCACTACCTGATGGTACTTCTTAGTCTTAAGCAGTTTTTAACTAGTATCTGTAAAATGATGTGTGTAACATATGAAGAATATTTGGTTATAGAAAAGATTTAAATTTGAGTATTTATGTAATAAAAATACTGTAGGACATTTGTTTTAATTACCTTTTTATCATAGATTGCTCTAAAATGGAGAGAAAAAGTATACAAACATCAGAAAATAGTGATGATGAAAATGAAGTCAAGTCAGATGTAGAAGAATTGCTTGGAAGTGAAGATGATGACAAAAAGATGGATGCTGAGGAATCGGGAAATTTTGCTGATGAGAGTTCATCAAGTGATTCAGAAGGAAATGTAGGCTGGGCTGATGCCATGTCTAAAGTTTTGCACACTTCTACAAAGAACCCTAAGTTCATTCTTAGCAAAGCAAAGAAAGATGTAGATGTTGTACCAAAAGTGAAACAAATTGAATTAGTTGATGAAGCTGGCCAAGTAATTGAGGAAGAACCAAAAAAGAACAAAAGCAGATCTGATGAAAGAAAAGAAAGGCTAGAAAAACAGAGAATAGTAAGTCTTTCTTAACAAATTTAATTTTGTATTATTAATATTAATTCCCTTTTAAATTATTAACTTTCATTGACATATAATATATTGTTTTAGTATTGTTAATGAAAAAGTGATTAATTTCAATATTTGTTTATAATTCCATGTGAGTTAATTTTAGTATCTTTAAATCTTTCTTTTATTTTAATTTTTAGAAAATGAAGAATTAAGAAAATAATGTAAAAGTAGTGGCTATAATATCGATAAAAATTAGTTACTAGTCCTGGAAATAACTGAGTAAATAACAGGTCAATTGAAAAGTCCCCGGCCTGACACATAGATGGCGCTACTAGAATTAAATCCATATCTTTTTAGTTAGCCCTAACCCTCAAAAAATGCGTGTATAAATTTGACAGCTGTCGGATCATTAGTTTGTGAATTATAGCATTTTGGGTGAAGCAACTTTTGTTATAGAGAAAAATGTTGTCATATCGCGGTAATCACGTGGAATTGCGTGTTGCCGATATGACGTCATCCCACGCATCTGGCAATGGAATCGGGAATTTGCATTCTACGGTAATTTTCAGTTACGTCATATGAAGTTATTTTTCATTGGATGCCGATTCTTAACTGTCGAGTTGACGGTGTCGAATGCAGATTCCGGAATATATATAAAGGAGATCTTATTGGAATGAGGTCTAGCTTGCTTGCTTCTTGGATGCTTGGCTGTGATTGATGAGACCATCGCTGTGATTGTATTAGACCGTAACTATGATACTATAGCCTTTGGCTGATACTGTGATGATATTAATTAGTCCTGTAAACTATGTACATTATGTAAATAAAATTAGATTTTAAAATATTAGAGTTTATCTTTCTCTGTTGATGTGGCATTTAAATTGAATTAAATTATCAAAGGCCTACTCTGAGGCAGGCCAACAAAAAAAATGGATAAAAAGGAATTTCGCATGTTGATAAAATATTGCTTTTTGAAGGGAAAAAATACAGTTGAAGCAAAAACTTGGCTTGATGCCGAGTTTCCGGACACTGCCCCAGGAAAATCAACCATCAAGGATTGGTATGCTAAGTTTAGACGTGGTGAAATGAGCACCGAAAACGGTGGACGCCCAAAAGAGGTTGTTACCGACGAAAACATTAAGAAAATCCACAAAATGATTTTGAATGACCGTAAATTGAAATTGAATGAAATAGCAGACACTCTAAAGATATCAACTGAACGTGTACATCATATCATTCACGAATATTTGGGTATGAGAAAGCTCTGTGCAAAGTGGGTGCCGCGCGAGCTCACTTTTGACCAAAAACAACGATGAGTTGATAATTCGGAGCAGTGTTTGAAGATGATGAAGCGTAATATACCCGAGTTTTTGCGTCGATAGGTGACAATGGATGAAACATGTCTCCCTCATTTCACTCCGAAGTCCAATCGACAGTCATCCGAGTGGACTGAACACAATGAACCCGCTCCAAAGCGTGGGAAAACGCAACAGTCGGCTGGCAAGGTTATGGCTTCTGTATTTTGGGATGCACATGGAATAATTTTCATTGACTACCTTGAAAAAGGAAGGACCATCAACAGCGACTATTTCCTGTTCTCAGATCTCAAAAGAATGCTCGCTGGGAAGAAATTTTCGTCGAATGAAGAGGTGATCGCCGAAACTGAGGCCTATTTTGAAGCAAAGGACAAATCGTACTACAAAAATGGTATTGAAAAGTTGGAGGGTTGCTATATTCAGTGTATCACCCTTGAAGGGATTTATGTTGAATGAAAAAAACTAATTTTGCCAAAAAAATGTGTTTTACTATGGTAGGCCGGGGACTTTTCAATTGACCTGTAAGGATTGATTCGTAAGACATCACTGTTAAATGACAGATGTAATTGTGTTTCAAAGTTGACATCATTATCTTACTTGTTCTTTACTTTTTTAGATTTCAGAATTAGTAATAATTTTAGGAAAACCAATTGTGTCACAAAAGTAACTTTTTTTTGAATAAATCAAATTATATTTTAAAGATGTTATTAATAAATACTGATTATAAAAGTGCATTGATTAAACTATCAAAATAAATTCAGTAAATTTTTTATATCCGTGAAACCATACTTCAATGTAATTTGCCGACAAAATATTTAACATCAAAAGCTATTCCCACTATTGGAATTTAGTTGAGTGCAATTTATTATATATAGATTCTCACACATAGCAAAAAATTAAAAGAAAATCATGTGAAATGAGTTCTGTTCAGTTGAATCTAATTCATCTCTCTTGCCTGGATACATCTGTGGAGGCAAAAGTTTTCACTCGCTAATGATTATTTGAAGGGGGAAAAAAGGGGGAGTGGGAACAAATTTTGGTAGTTGTGCATTATAACAACCACGTTGATGAAGTTTGGATACTTTTTACCAGAGGAGAAAAGTTGTGGCAATTTACAAAGTTGAAATTTATTTATATATGCGCACACATATTTCGACCATAATTTAAGTTTTAATTACTTTCTGCTGATTTTTTAAAGTTTTAAGTTAATTTAAAGCCTGCCTGGGCCTAAGAAGTCCCATTATGTTTCATAAAATTTGACAATCCATGCTGAGTGCCATGTCTAAAGTTTGGGCAATTCTCTTTGCACTTCATGTTCCCAAAGTACTGCTTGATGCTTCCTCCAGTGCTTTAGTGTCATCTTCCACTGATGTTAAAGTAATTGATTTCATGACCCTGCCATATTACATGTGAAATGAACCTGGCTGTTCAAACTTATCAATCCATTTCTTTAGTCCAAATGCAGTCATTAGATCAGAGCCACTTTTTAAACCCTTTAATCTCCGGAATTTCTTCAATGCAATTGTCACACAGTCACCGTCCTTGTGAAAAGGCTTCACAAGCGGAGTCAATATTTCAATGATAGAATAATGACTATCTTTTCAGATGCAGATATGACTAATGTATCATCATCTATCGGTCCACTTCAGAACTTTTTTCTTTCTCAAAACAAATTCCCATTGCTTCATGTATACTCAAATAAAATATCAGGTCATTCTAACCAGTGGTTTCTTTTATAGCCTTTTGAAAGAAGAACTTTAATTCCCTTGAATTATGTTTGTTGGATTGTTTTTTTTTTTTTTTTTTTGCCTTTTTTTTTGTTTTTGTTTATTTCATGAACAATTTCAACAATAATGCTACAACTTTTTAGTGTAATGAAACCAATATATATATATATAAATATACACACACACATACATACACACATTTATATAGCAATATATATATGTTTATATTGCAATATATATATATATATATATATATATATATATATATATATATATAGTAATTTTGACAGTTCTAGCAATGCCTAAAATTTGACGGTTTTGTTGGATACTGGTCAAGGTAAAGACTGTGAAATAAGTTATAGCACAACCAATCTGCAACATAAAAATGTGAAGAAAAATACAGTTTCTGGAAAAATTTAATGTTATCTCCTCATTGTCTAGTTGAACTTGAAATTGAACATGGATATTCAAGTATCAGAATAATTTTCAAACTCTTAATATTTGTATTCTGTACTATACGGCATCAATTTTTACTATATATTTATATAGTTGAAAAAGTATTAACTAAGAATTACAATTTAAAGCATAAATACAAACACGAAAATTAAACATACTGATTCTAAATTTAAGATTAATTGCACAAATAAATGAATATATTGGTCAACAATAGGAATAAGACAAAAGGGCTATAAAAATATTATTGCTTTCTACCTAGGATATATTTTAGATAAAGTGAATTTTGTTATGTGATTCCAACTTGATGCTTGTTTGTTGATTAAGCCCATTGCATCTTTGTTTTTACTAGTACAATAAAAAATAAACTTGCTATATTTAAGAGAATTATAATTTTCCTAAAATTTTCAAAATGAATATTAAATAATTATCAAGGTTCATTCTAAGTTTTAAAAAAAGGAATGCATAAAATGACAGTAAAAACATAAAAGTACTAGTTAAAAAAAGTACACAATTTTAATAAAAAAGAGGCACAAAGCTGAACACTGGTTTTTCTTCACAGTTTAAAAAATGCTGATAAATAATTTTTATTGTAGTATGCTAAAGTAGCTTAATTATTAGCAAAAAAATTAAATTTTTTAAAAAATATTATGGAAAGTATATTGGTAGTTAAATTTGTATGTTACATCTCAAAAGTATTTGAACATTACTTTTAATAATTTATTGAATTCAATTCTTATACTATTAAAGGATACTTTTTCTTCTGAAACATACTGATTTTTATTGTTTCATTTAATAATTAATGTTTTTTGTAACAGAAATGTGTTTTAGAAGATAAATTTAAATTAAATATCAATGTTAGTTTTCCATTTAAATTTCAAATACTCCCCAGCATGAGGCAAGGATAACTTGAAGATTTTACTTTTAATATTGGGAAAAAAAATAATATGAATAGCAAAATAATATTAAAACTCCTTATTATAACCATTTAAAACAATTCCTAAAATAATTTGAACATGTTATTTTCAATAATTAGACAAATGGATTTAAAGTTGAGTTAACATTTATTTCTTTTTTAAATTAATGTAAGAAAATTAGGTACTTGTCTATTAGAGCGGCGGCCGCCAAATTAAGAATACGCCAATGTCGCCAAGCTAGTTAAAAGCGCCAAGTAAGTGGAGCGCGAAATTGAAATGAAGGAACACAAATAAAACACCAATAAATAATATAAAACTTTTTTAATTAATATTTTTGTTTAATAATCTTTCATATGTTTAGTGATAAATCTCATCCCAATAAGTACTATAAAAATTTAGATGTTTTAATATTAATATGTACAAAACTTTTAGAATATCATTCTACATAAAAGGCCATATTTCCGAAATTGCGTTCACTATTTCATAGAAAGCATTTTTTCCCCTACATATTTCCTCCACATAAATTTTGTCAGATACGATTCTAGATGGTGCCGTGCCGTTTCTTGTTACGCTTTGCGGAACCCCACATTCTTTCAACATTTTGCGTGGGAACTCCCGTTGACAGATCTACAAAATTGTACTTATGGTTCACCGTTAAATGTGTAAAACCATCATCCATTTCGCTGTTTGGTAAATTGAAAATTGTTAACGACATTTTCAAAGGCAACGAAATAGGTATTTAAAAAAAAATACGAAATCGGTAACGTTAACAGGCAAGCAATATTTTACTAAAATGTTGAAGGGCTATTTTTTTAGGACTGAAACCTTAGGGGCTTACAACCAAACATGGCAATAAATCTTTTTGTTTGGCGATTTTCCATCTACATCCGAAATTGTAATTTGGCGGGTGCCGCTGTAATGGACAAGTACCGAAAATTGATTACATGAAAGACTACAAAAGAACTATTTTTGAAATTATCTGATTATTTTTATGTTATATCAAATAAGATAAATATTTCTTTTTAGTAGACTTCTGTATAACTGAATTATTAGTTGTGAATTAGATTTTAATAATAATTTAGATTTATTAAAATTCAATTAACAAAAGTTGAGAAAAGGGTCGATATGTTTTAGATGGTATTAGCTTTTTAAAAATATAAGAAAAGAGTTACACACAAACACATTCAAGTATTCTTTTTAATTGCAATTAGATTGTGCTTTAATTTTAATTTTGTAGTTTCAACATTATTAATGTTTTGAATTTAGTTTTGGGTAGAGATATACAAAACTCTTGTTATCCATAGATATAGGTATATTTATCCTTATTTATTTATTTTATATTGTAGAAAGCTGAATGGGAAGCTATGTGCTATGTCAAACCAGACATAAAAAATAAAGACAGAGAAAGAGAACTTGTTAAAATTGCCACAAGGTATTTATATATGAGTTTATATTTTGAATTAGGATTATAATTGTTCATAATCTATATTTTGATGTATTATACATGTCTCTTAAATTGGAGGTGCCCAACTTCCTATTTTTTGATGCATTAATGAAGCTGTCTCTTAATACATACATGTCTCTTAAATTGGAAGTACCCAACCATTTTGCTTCAACAGGTCGACATTGGAAGAAAACAATTTATCTTGGGCCACACATAAAATTACTTTAATACAAATTATAGATGATGAGGAAAATTTTGAATATATATTTAACATTTACGTAATTTAAGCTTCATTAATTTGTGATTTTTTTTTCTTTTAAAATGCAAGACAACCTGAAATGAACTAGATATTTGATATTATTTTTAAAACATTAGTTTTTCTAATATTTGGTTCAATAGAAATTATTCCTTTTCTTTTGGTGAGTTTGTACTAGGTGAACAAGTATCAAATGCAGATTTCTGGCAACAGATGGTGCACCAATGCAGTTTGTACTATAAAGATTTGACGTTGTATCATTTTGTTGTGTCAAACATGCATGAGTGAGAAATTGGAAAATTGTGGACATAGAGAGAGAGAGAGAGTGTTGTGATGTTTTCAATGTGTTGTAATTTATACGGAATAAAGAGCATTCACATATAACATTAATTTTTTGTTTTAATTTGAAGAAAACTGCTGCTGAATCATATTGATTACTTTGACAATCTTATGGTGAACATTCTTCACTGCAAGATATATGTGAACAATGATTTTGGCATTTTAAAAGTGATGACTTTGAATATTGTAGACAAGAAATGTTGTTGAGAATGATCTGTTCTCAAATTTATCAAGTGGAAAAACAATACTGCATATTTTTCATTTTTCACAAGACAATGTTTAGTCATATCAAGTGGAAAAACAATACTGCATATCTTTCATTTTTCAAAAGACAATGTTTAGTCAATGTATTGGAAATTCATAAAATTATTTACTGTAATTAAGGATTGCTATAGTTATGTTTACATTTCACTGTTGTTGTAGTTTGAAAAATTTGTATTATTTTTTTCCCCTCCTTGAAGACATATATTTAATTCTTTTAAATGAATCACCAGGTCTTTAAAAAATTATAAGTCTGTATAGTACTTTCCTTTGTCAAATTCTGTCACATATTTTGTTTTTGATTCCATTTAGAAAGAATTCAGTAAGAATTAAGTTGATGACCTGGGGATACCTTTTGATCCCTGTTTTGTGGTAGATGTGTGAGCGAGTCTGCTTTTGTTTGGCTGGAGATAAGCAATACAGGGTTTTCTTTCAATTTCCAAAGAGATGTTTTTGTAAGTTTTGTACTGAAACTAAGGTTACTTGTCTACTTCCTTCTGATACTGTAGTGTTATAAGGTGTGGTGTTAAATAACAAGACTGATGCTGTAAAACATTTTATTTTCATTTCATACATATTTATTTATTACCTATCGTATACACCCTCTTTATCCACAATGTTCCATGTGAATCTTCCATTGATCAAAACAGTACTTGAAGTCTTCTAAACCTCAGCTCCTTCAAGATGCATGCTACTTTCTCTTTTGCAGCTTGGATGGATTCAAATCTTGTTTCTTTTAATGCAGATATTATCTTAGGAAACAGATAGAAGTCACACAATGCAAGATCTAGCAAATGAGGCAGATGGTATAATACTGGGATATTGTACTTGGCTAGAAACCTCTGTGACAGACAATGTAAAATGACTTGTTCTTCATTTCTGGTCATTTTTCATTTATTCTTTCATGGAGATCAGCAAGAATATGAAGGTATTTATGTTGATTTATTGTTTGAACTTCAGAAATCCAATGAAGGTACATAATCCCATGAATATTGAACAGAATAATTCATCATTGCTTTGAATTTTGATTTGCTCATTTGAGCTTTTTTTTCACTTTCAATGAAGATGGGCTCATCCATTACATATATTGGCACTTCATTTCAGGATCATAAGTAAAAAAACCATTTGTCACACATTATTATCCTTTCCAGTAAGTTTGGGTCATTTTCAATGCCATTCAAAGTATCAGTACAAACATTTTTGTGAGCTTCTTGTTTAAACATGACAATTTTAGCACATTTTTGCATTTTTAAATTGTTACGTAAAATTTGCAGTACGGATTCTTTGCCTATTCCTTCAGTCTCATTAATCATACGAATACTTGACCAATAGTCAGATTACCAATTTTTTCGGTATTGTTATATGTTTTTGACGTGGAAGGGCAACCCAGGCATGAATCATCATTGACGTCTTCTCGGCCATCTTCAAAATGCTTCAACTACTGGAAAATGACCAAAGAGATTTTCATTTTTTTTTTGCCATGTAATGTATACATTTTATTTTTTTCTATCATATTGCAAAAACTTGTTTGACTCCTGTATCCTTTTTTTCTTCCCACCATATGTTTAGTACATTTTTTTGTGTTTCTTGAAGACTGAGTACCACAACTTTCTGACCAACAAAAAATTAAATAATGTCCAGTAAATTTAAGGATGCACTTGCTTGTCTTCCAAATAACCAAACGTGTGTTTAGCAAAATAGGTAGAAAGAACTATCTATAATCACTTTATTTTCGGTGTCAGTTCAACTATTAACAATTGCTAAATTAAAACTGAATCAGCATATTATTGTGGGAAAAACTTCTATTGTGTGGTAACTGTAAGAAGTAAGAGCATTAGCACACTTTATTGTATATTAATAACTAGTATGGGTGCAGTTTGAATCAAATATCTACCAGCAGGCCCATTGCATATGCTGAGTTTAATTAAGTATATGAGAATGGTTATTTGAATAAATCTGTCTTTGCCAAAGATCATGTTATATTTCAAAATTTATTGTTTCTAATAATTTATTGTTTTTTTCTAGCAAGCTAAAATTGTATTTGTATTATAGATGATATTAATAATCACAATCTTGTAAAGTTTTGTAAGCTCAGGAATTTTTGTTTATAACATTCTTAACTGTTCTAGTACAAATCTGGCTTATATCTTTGTATATATTTTATACAATTTCTGGCTGTTCTGTTTTAAAATGATTGAATTCTACTCTATTATAAAATACAAGATATCATAAAATTTGTTAATTTTTTTAAAAAAATTGTATGAAAATTTACCTGAAAAATTTAAATCCTATTTATATAATTATGAATAAAATGAAATAAAAATGTAAGATACAATTACAAATTGAAATGTTATTTTAGGTAAAATTGGCTTGAAAGCGAACATTTAAAAATGTACTTACAAATTTGTTGCATATACACGTTAAAAACAAAACAGAGGACTGTTTCTACTTGCAAAAGAATTGATGCTATTTTCAAAAAATAAGTTTTATTAGAATTTAATCTAAAAATTGATATGACAGAAAAAGGTATAGATCTTATTAATTATAAGCATTTGTTGTAAATTAAAAACATATTAGTTTTGTCATATTTTAAGTATTTAAGTTAGTAATCTATTTGGCAGTCTTTTCTGAATAAAAAGTAAAAATGAGTAATTATTTTTAAATATTTAAATAATTTTTATGTACAAGTTCTTTATAATTCAATAAATGTTTGTTGTAGCTATTATTGTGATTTAAAACAAATCTTTAACTTCTTAAGACTGGAATAAAAGCTGCAAAAATGAGTGTAATATGGAAAAAAAAAAAAAAAAAAAAAGAATTTTATTTTTGGTGAAATGCATATAAGCAGCTCCTATTTTGAAAATTTACATAAATTTCAAATTTTTTGCTATTTAATTTATATAAATTGTGAACTGAGTTGCTGGAGAGGTACTTGCAAGCCTCTTGTTGAAACTATGTTGTCCTTGTTTAATCTATGAATTCCCTTTATTCTCTTTGAAAAATTGACAGGTGACTAATCACCACAAACACTTTGCAAGCAGCTCATGTGCAATATTTTCACATGTGAATACGTGGTTCACAAGCTGCTTTTACCAAAATGTGTATGTATTAAGATACATAAAATTTGAAATTTACTTAGATTTTCAAAATTTTTAATTGATTTCATGAATTTGATCCTTTTTTTCCCACTTTAAAATTGGAAATGCTTGGTAAGTTTATGGGCATTCAGTCCCAAGGTAACCAACTGAGTACTTGTAAATTCAAACTTAAATTTTTCAACAAAATACTTTATAAAGTTTTTAAAATGTTCTCTAAAATAATTATATATATCTTTTCTAAAATGACTTCAAATATAATTTAATTTTTTTTATATTAAGTATAATTAAAGAAACATACCTCATTGCAGACAAATATCTGCAATTTTTTTTTTGTTCAATTTTTAAACTATTTTGTGCACTTTTCAGTGTAGTAGTACCAATTCTTAGAGATCTTTTTAACAGTCTTTCTCTAAACAGGTTCTAAAATTTGAAAGTAATATTTTTTAAAAAAAATTTACATGCGTTTTATAAAGGTAACCAATTGGGTACCTTGGGTTGTTAAGAGGTTAAGTTGCTAAAATCAGTAATTCATAAATGGCTATGACTTGTATTTTATCAAATTATTAATATCTTGGCAGGACTTTTTCATCTATTTCATTGCAAGGCCATAATGGAAATTAAATTCCCTTAGCTCTTCCTTCATTATGTCAAATCTGATATGTAGAAGTTAATTAAATGAGATGCCACAGTGTGGCTATAAAAAAAGAGAGATTTCTTAAGTTGTGAGAGTAGTTATTAAATCAAGATGTTATTGGTTTGATATTTTCTTCATTATATATATATATATATATATATATATATATATATATATATATATATGATCTGTTAGAACTGACAATGGGTTGGAATTTTGTTGCAAAGAATTTGAATGTTTCCTGAAAGAATTGGGTATAAAAGTCAAGAAAACTTCTGTATGTACTCCAGAAAAGAATGAAGTAGCAAAAATATTCAATAGAACTACTGTTGAGGATTTGAATAATTTTGCAGGGTAGTGGATTGCAATTATGATTTTGGGATTAAGCATTACAAGCATTTGTTCACATGCGTAACTAATGCGAACATACTCTGACTAAAGATGTGATTCCATTTGAAATATGGATGGGTAGTAAAACCTCAGTGAAATATTTCCTAGATTTTAGAATCTCTCACATATTGTATGTCTCCAGTTAATAAGTTCCATAAGAAAGCCGATGTAGTATGCAGTAGGTAAATAAAGATTATGGTGCTTGGCTATACTAGGAAAGCAACATGTAACTGAAACCTTACATGTAAAAGTAGATGAAACTAAAAATGGGGTTTCATTTTTAATAGGTCAGAAATTACAGAAATGTGATCATTTACTAGGATTCGAGGAATATGTTGAAAATGATAAAATTAAAATGGAAATCTAATAATGAATCTGAAATAAAATCTTAATTGCTCTTCTTATAAAATTTTGTAGATTTCTTTTAAAGAGAATTTTATAACTTTGAAATTCTTCAGTTGTTCAAACAATCCTAAGAATCTTCAAAAAAAATGTAACTGGCATCAAACAGTTGATGATTATATAGAATTTGTAGGAAGTTAACTAAATTTAACATTTACATTAACAAAACCTCAATCAACAGACAGATTGAAAGACTGTTTGCATTCTCGTGGGACTGAATGTTGAAAAGTGGGAATTCTAATGCCCATAACTCTGCCTCCATAACATAAAATCTGACGTATAGAAGTGAATCCAATTAGATACTGTATTGCAAATATATAAAAAGGAGATTAGGAAGCAGGAGAAATATCGATGGTGACAGGTCAGGGAGTAGAATTTAATAGCCCGATGTTGAATCAGAAACAGCTTTGCAAGCTTGTATAAGCATAGCAGTATGCGGCGGTGAATATAGTGCTATAGAACGAAGAGCGGATGTCAGATTGACTCGCCTTTGCATTGGATATACTCGATTTATCCTCATACATCTTTTGTTTTTGGGGAGAATGCTCCTGAGTGTCCTTCCTGCCATGTCCCTTACACAGTTCATCACTTTTTAATGGACTGTCCAGTGTTTCATTAATCATCACTGCGTTTTCTTTCATTCATCAGTTTTAAATTCTTTGGTGGGGGTAAAATCCCATCATAACTTATTTGCTTTTTTAAAAAACATTGGCCTTTTACACCAAATTTGAAGTTTTAGCTTATAACCTTTTTAAAAAATGGGAAGCAAATGCAAGGCAATAAATTAATATAGGATTTTTTTTTATTTTAACAAATGTTTGGTGCAGCATAGCCTGCTTTGGCTTTTACATCATAAAAACCCACTGTCATTCACTTACTCATGGCGCTATGGAAACCAAGGGCCTAGTTACTTCAGATGTGGCTATACATGATGAATACAAGCTAAGAGTTGTTTGAACGCCTTGCAGTAAAACTCACCATTAGCAGTTTAACTTCCTATATGGATTATGTTTGGATAGTTTAAAAAGGTTATCAACATTGTATTTACCTCTGACTTTTCAAAACAAAATAGGTTCAATTTTGGGGTGTCGAATCTGTGCCACTATTCTGATGTTTTGTCTCCAGGTCATACTGAAAACAGCAGGTTTTGACCCTGATTATGGTGGTTTTCACAATCTGCACATTTTTATTTGCCATGTCAACCTGTGTGATGACTGGGAATGACAGAATAGTCAAACTGTAGCTCATGCGTGTCGTAAGAGGTGACTGAAATGGGTACCTAGCATATGGGGGTATAGCCTGGCACTTTGCCCCTGGGGATTATATCAGGGGATCTCAGATACTTGCCTTCTTTAGGTAGATGCAGGCATCATGACCCCAAGATATCTAGTGATCTTTTTCTTTCCATGGGGTTGACTGTCTTTGGTAAACACGGGTGACACACTCCTTAGATACCCTAGCAATCCTTCTCTATTTTCGACCCTCCTTCTTGTCATCTAGTTTTTCAATTTCTTCACCTCTAGACCACAGTTAAATCTTGTTTGGCACAGCATAGCCACATCTGGCTCTTGTGCCAAAAAAGCTTTACATTCACTATCTCACTTGCCATGTTGATGAAGTCCCGCAAATTCAATATGTTGATATTGTTCCTTTAAGTAATGAGGAACAAACTTTGTTTTCTCAAATCCGGTCTCAGAATGTATGAAGTTTTCGAAGGAATATAAAAGGGGCTTGTTCCTGTTATGCTGGTGGAAGTCCACTACAATCTTCGTCTTTGACGCTTCCTGCTGCAGCATTATATGGTCTGATTAATGTTAAATCTGTTCGAGGTCCTCAATCCTCCTTTGTCATGGTGTGGAAGTTTGGAGAGGTAAGGGTCTAATCAGGTATCATCCTGGTCACTTGACTGAGTTTCAAAATTACGAGGACCGACACCTGTAGCCCTTGTGTAGCTTCTGAGTGCTGTGTTAATAAACAATTTAATCATATTGAAGCATTGAATGACTTTTTGCATGCTGATTTATCCAGTTTTGTACAAAAATTTAAAATTGATTCTCTACTCCATGTTGTACCACAAAACCACTGCCCAGACAAAAGTCAATAAAGAATTCATCAAGATTCACAGGCACTCAAAACCATGTACTATTATAAAATGAACTTTATGGAATGCAACGATGGGGTTATTGATATTGTTCTCCTTTTCAAGGCAATTCACCCGACATATTGGTCAAGTCTTGTGCAATATTTTAAAAATTGTAATTAGCGTATTTATATAGTTTTATTTGTAATTTTTGTATTAAAATATATCATTGTTATATATGACTTAAAACATTTCATTGTTTTAATTTTATGATTATATGCGATAGCTGAACATTAATATGTAGCTGTTTTTTTTTTTTTTTTATTTTATATTAACAATAAACTTATTTCAGAGGAGTGGTATATTTATTTAACACAGTAGAAAAGCATCAGATAACAGTTAGAAAGTCCAAAAAGAAACCAGGGAAACCAGAAAAACTAAGTGTTGTGAAAGGTAATTTCATGGATATCCTGAAACAATATTCAAAGAAAGATGAGGAAACAAAAGTAAGTTTTAAAATTTTATTTTTTATAGTTAAAAAATAAGTTTTACAAATGGGTTTTGAATTGTTATGAAAAGTTATGTATTCTTCGTGATAAAAAAAAATTGAAAGAATAATTTTGATTTCTTTGACTTAAATTCTGTAAGGAGATCACAAATTTAACATCACATTTTGTTTTTTTTTATCAGAATTTTCAATCTTTCAATTAAATTCAGCAGGAATGTAAACAATGCAAGTTAAAAGCAGTTTTTTAAGAAATTTGAATACATATGGTGTTAATGAAATCTATGGTATTTGAATTATAATTATTAAACTGGGTTTTTTTTTTCTGAGAAAGTATTTAATCATACTGGATGCTGAAATTAGTGCTTCCTACTGTTTCCCGGTGGTCATCAGTTAGTAATATGTATTGTTATTTTATATACTTCATTTTTGAAAATGTCTTTTCACATTTATAAATTCCCTCAGTTTAAGGTATGAATTATCAAGCATCATTTCCAGTTAAATGCTTTTAAATGAAGGTCTAATGATTATACAGCCAATTTGATTTTAAAATGTGTTTTGGACTTGCTTCAAGATCCCAAAACTGCTGCTGCAATTGTAGTTTTTTAAGTTCAGATTGCAAATTTTCATTACCATTCATAGCTAGATAACAATAGTTGTGGGTTGTTTTCCCCAGAAATATTCTTGCTACTTCTCAAAGCTTAAAAATATATAATATAACTTTCCCAATGCTGAGTCATCAAACTTCTGTATATAGGGCAAGTTAGGATATTCGGCTTCAATTTCTAAAGAGAAATCACAAAATTGGAGATAATTAAGTTCACAATAGTGAATAAGGATAACTGATAACACACACAACTAATTCAATAACATGACAGAATGAAGGTGTTTCCCACAAAGAGTGTATGATACAATGAACTATCAAGAAGTTTTGTACAATTAGGTTCTTCACAATATTTAAAGATTTGTCCTCCTAATTCTTCCTTCATTTCACATATATTTTTACCACCATCAATTTTTATCCATTTAACAGATTTCATTGAAAATTATACTGATCTAGTGTTTTCCCCACTTCTTTGAGGATATTTTCGCCTGTTGTTGTTCCTAGCAGATTATTCTTAGAAATTAATATTCTTCAGTAACATCCAACTCAGTATGGTTCCCACAAATAAACAGTGAACAATTCAGCAGTATCAATATTTATTGACTCATTAAAAGCCAGAGAAAACTGCTTTAATTTTTTTTACCTTTTCCTATATTTGACTCTTGATGTGGCTTGTATTTCCTCAACTCTTTTATCAATTTCTTTGGCTGCCACAAGAAAACATGGTGTAATTAAATAAATCGTTTCTTTTTCATAACTGAAGAATGAGCTATTTGTAAGCTGACTTAAGCTACTGTTTCATTACCATTTTAAAATTTTTGACTTTGTGATGAAGCAATTTTAGTGATTTTTGACTTCCAATAAATTTTTAATATTGTGCCACATACATAGCTTGATAATGTCAATATTGTCACATAAATATTGGAGCATGTTAAATTGAACACACAATAGATAATCGAATAACATGATTTATCAACAGACTAAAGAGCAGTTACATTTGGCTGAGAACACTTGGGTTTATATATTACATAAGAATATTCCAGAACACTACTCGGGAAACATAAAGAATATTCTGGTTTCAGAACTTTTAGTAGAAAAGATCAATTAAATAAAACTTTAATGTTGTCAATACTGGGTTTTGAACCTGCAAACAAGTGTTTTTACCTGTGTGCCATCGGTGATAATATAATGGGAATATACAACATCAGTAGCATTATGTGCTATCATTATTTTCAACTTGATTAGCAACTGTTGTGTTGTACCCGACTTATTTTATAAATGGACTGTTTGTTTTTAATTTTAATGTGGCACATATATATCAAAGAGTACTTACATTGGTGCCAATTAGTTAATTTGGTTATTGATGCATATAATTTTTTCATGCAAAAACAATATTATTAAAAGCCACCAGTGCCTGACCTTGAAGGGCAAAATTTATTATGACTATATATCCTCAAGAGGTGTAGATTTACAGTGTCCATGAGGTATATTTAAAATTTGAATTTTTCTTCTTATAAACAGTAATCATGAAACTTAGATATTGCTAGTTCAAAAAACTATATATTTATAATTAATGTTACTAGACTTTTTAATAGTACAAGATGTTTGGTAATATATTAAAATCCAAGTATACTTTTAGCACTGTAATTTATTAATTTTAAGAATTGTAAAGTTCTGTACGATTTCTGATATTTGTTAAAATCAGTATTCAGAGGTATTAAATTTCTAGTCTCACTTTTTTCTCATGCCTATTAGAAACAGGTCAAATGAAATTTTTATTGCTATAAAAATCAAAAAATATATAACTATATTTGTTTGTTAAAGGAGGATCCTGTAGCAAAGAAAGTTAAACAAGAAGAAGCATGGAGTATATTAAGAGATGATTTCATGATAGGAACTGAAATGAAAGACTGGGACAAAGATGATGAAAATACATGATATATGCATTAAATTTTTAATAATTCATAAACAGTCTCATTTTTATAAATTTTTTACATTACATAACAGTCAGTCACAAAAACATGATTAAAGCACATTCAATTTCACACTATCATGAACAATTTAATTATCATTCACAAATGAAATTTAGTGTAAAATGCTATAAGCAAAATTAATCATTTAACAGGAAGAAAAAAAATAAAAATAAAATGATTTAATATGAAACCTATATTTTACAAACATGAAAATTAAATGAATTCAACATTTTTTTTTTTTACAAGATTCCAATATGACGACTTCCTTGAAGGAGGATCTTAATAAAGCATGCATTACTTAAAAATTGAACACTTTAAAATATGATTGAACTTTCTTTATACACAAAGAATGAAAAAAAGGAAAATGTATATACAATATAAATCATAAGCTAAATAACCGGGCATTTATAAATTGAAAAGTGGAAGTGTCACTAGAATACCTCCTACAAATCATCAACTTACTAAAAGCAATTTATCCCTGCCTTAAGTAAATCATTTTATGATAAATAAAAGACAACAATTCACAGTACACAAGTGCTTTTCCTGCTAGTAAATAATATAAACAAGAGGTGTACAATTACAATAACTTATCTTTAATGATAAATTTAAATTATTTGAGAATTTTGCAGAAAAAAAATTTGAGATGCATCCATTTATGTGGTGTAATTTTTTTTTTAATGCAAAATTGTACAAACTAACAGCTTAAAAATAAGATACATATTTTGATATCTCCAAGCTTTGGCTGTAATAAATAGGTATAATAAAATGTAAGAGCATTTGTATTACACTTGGAACATACCTTCAGCCTCTTTCCTAAACTCAACATACAAATTCACAAAAATATTTGAATAACACTTTCTTTTCCAGTTTTAAATTACTCTTTGTAAACATATATAGGAAGCAATATTAAAGTGGTTTTTATTTATAATTTCTACTTGAAATTCTGCAATATACTTTTTTGATTCAACAAATGCACTAAATGCTTGCACCATCTCGTTTAGTTAATTTATATTTTTTACAGTTTGTAGCTGCAAATAAACAGTACATTTTGTATCCACATTGATGTACATTCTGTTCTAAAATGTACCTTGGCCTCAAAACTGTCTACTTAACAGTTATTTTGGTGTTAAAAATCCCTTCCTGAATTTATTAAATTTTATCATTTCATGAAAGGGCAAGTTCTTAGCTTGAGTGGGGATACATGTGATGGAAAGTTAGGCACACAAAAAAAGAATGCACAATGTCCAAGTAATTTCATGTGAAATTTTCCTGGCCATCTGAAACTATTGGTCAATGCTTTTCCCCAAAGTTCCAGTACTGCCATGAAAAGAAAACTGTTGGAAGTAAGGTTGCTCCAATTCTTCTGTAATGGAATTTAAGGGACCATTGTCTGGAGGTGTCAGTTCTACGGATTCGCCAGTGAATTCTTGGTCAAAATACCGAGTATCGGTATCTGAAGTTACCTGAGGTTTGAATGGAGGAGTTACCTAAAGAGAAAAAAAATCATATTTTAGAAATACAAAAATATAATAGATTTATGGCTATCTTCTAAGATAACTGAACATAAAATGTTTTTAATTTATATTTTTATAACATCAAAATTTTTTAACTCATCGACTGTCAATCATGCACCAACATGTGGTATTATCACTAAAGAGCCAATCACGTGCTGTTGCAGTTAATTCCTCTTCTGATTGTTCATATGGCATTACATGCAGGATATTTTTGCTGGTAATCGGATGGAGATGATTAGAAACTAGCTATTAATAATTCTGGTTTTATATTTTACTTTTTATTGAACAAATCTTGCGATATGAGTGCGGAGCCTTTGTGGCTGAAAAATAGAAATATTTAAAATAATAAGCCTCTAATGGATGATGAAATTGCAAATTTGTTGACTGAGCTACTAGAAAAGTTTCCGAGTGATTTTAGTTATTACAGTGACAATGGATGAGGAATTTATTCCTCCTACTGATGCTCATGATATTTCGGATTCTGACGATGAAGAATGAATGGTGCAAAAAGAAACATGTCAGCAGAATTATTCAGCTATGGTGGAAAACGATTCAACATCAATTAAACAATTTCCTTGCATAAAATCTGAATGTTTGCTCTAACTTGTTTCAGGTAACAAACCTATCGACTTGTTTCGGTGTTTTTCCTCTGATGGTATCATGGAGGAAATAGTTGCTGAAAGTAATGATTATGATCATAAAGTATTTTCTCACTGTGAAAGAAACATTCTTGCATCAATGCCTAGAAGGATACCACAAAAGAGGAACTCTTGCGGATTGATCTTACATACAGGAATTGCAAAGTAAAGTTAACACACAAATAATATTCTAAAATGTATCTTTCGTACTAACCCCATTGTAATTTTCTTGCAATAAATTAATCTGTAACATGTATATTTGTATGTTATACAGATATATATATATAAATAATACATACTGTCACTTGTTTTTCTTACTTTGATCCACTTTTTACGTGCCAACATGTAATGTGACATTTGGGAAAAAAATTGACATTTAGTGCTGGAGCATAATTAAAAAATTCTTGAATGAAAGGCTAAAATAATACTTAAGTATCACATAATTATCTTTTATTACTATTTTTAAATCATATTTCCTATAATATGTGTGTTGGCACCTGGGTACAACATACTTCCATGTCAGGGCAATAACTATCAATCCAATTTCTAGTAACTGGCAGTTTAGTTTAGTTTTTATTAACGTCGCACTAGGAGCAACATGAGGGCTATTGGCGCTGTACCTCGTAATTTTGAGCCACGGTCAAGTGACAAGGACGACAACTGACCTGGCACCCCCTTCTCCTAACCTCCACACCACGCCAACGGGAGGATTTTGGGCCCCGAACAGATTTAACGTGCATCAGCCCCAGCTACACGGTGGGTCTTTGATGGCCAAGGATCGAACCCGCGACTGAAAAAAAACCCGCCAGCCGCGAGTCCACGACCTAGACCACTAGGCTACTGCGGCCTTAGTGACTGGCAGTCAAAATGCTAAGTTGAAAGATATCAATAATCAAAAACAACCAAAAAATTTTAAAACCATAAGGCATGTTTACAATCTTTTCATTTACTGTACCAGCCTTACACATGAACATCATTGCACACCTAACATGAACACATATTTTATGAAACATTTTTAAAATGATCTAATTATGTAATCATTTTGATTTTTTTTTTAAATTCACAAATTAAAACCGTAATTATACGAAGAGTAAATACTAATTTAAAAATTAAATTTTGATCAAACCTTCTTTTCAAGGAGATCTTGCCATGGCATGGAACGGAAAAAAGGATCAATCATCACTTCTTTGGCATCCTCCAGGCCCCCTCCCAACCTACAAATCAGAATTTTTTAAAAAAATGCCTCTTAAAAATTATTATACAAAAATATTTAATAAAATTTTCATATTTTGTGTACTTAATATGTAAATTTGGATTGTATTTAAGTGCATAAGAAAAGTTTAACAACAAATAATACTTCAAATTGTATACACATCATCACATAGCAGAACTTGCCATAAAATTTCAAAAAATTATGCCCCTCTTGTTTGTTATATATCACCTAAGCAGAACACTAAGAAGCACTATTGAAAATATTACTGACAACTTATTGTTTTTTGTCAAAAAAAAAAGTATGACAATATACCGACACATTGAAAGTAAATATATTGTTACATTTTTTTGATCAAATGTATCCCATTAAAATATTTTATCAACATAGTAATTGTTTTTAATTTATTGCATGTTATAAAACCGAGAGAAAAAGTTTCCTTTTGATATTCAAAAAATTATAAATTTATTTTCAAATGAATAAATTCGAATTTTTAAAAGGGTTTAAGAGGAAGCAGTCAGTATAATAGCTTAGATTTTACAGTACATAATTTTTTTTAAAAAAATTATTGTGTTCTTGATAATGTAATTATTCACCCCCCAAAAATAATTTCTCAACATTTATAAAATGAATATATTCATCTCCTAGAATTTTATTTTAAATTCTTAAGTTCTTTAAATTATATAATTTTATCTGCATTAATAATTTTCCACAAACAAATGCCTTGTTATAATTGTAAATAATTCTTTAGTGCATAACAATGAAACAAATAAAAGAAAGCAAGGAAGATATTTGGGTCACTAATGCCAAGCAATGTATTTCAATACTATAATCTGTCCCAATGCAATAAAAATAAGATAGATGTAAAAAAAAAAAGTGGTATATATATTTATCTTCACAAAAAATATACTAAATATAAAAATTTACCTTTTCTTTGGATCCTTGATCAATAAACCACTAAGTAAAGATCTAGCTTCAGGAGACAAGGATTTGGGAAACTTTACTTCTTCAATAAGTATTAGCTCAAATAGAATGTCATGGTCTCTGTTATAGAATGGCAATCGGCCACACATCATCTCGTACATTACCACTCCCAGTCCCCACCAATCAACAGCACGGCCATAATCGGTGTCTTCAAGAACCTGAAAGTAATCAAATTATTGAAATTTTGAAGATGTATTTTAATAATCTGATGAAAAGTAATCAATTTAAGAGACTTCAATAACAGAGTTCCCATCAAATGCCTGAAAAGTTTTAATAAGGATTCTTAATCAACACTGTATAAACTAATGGAAATACTTATAAAGTTGTCTATATGACAAAAAAAAAAAATGTTTTTGTAAATATGCACACACAATTTTGCTAACTTTTTTTTGATGTTTTTATAAAGTTTATAAAATTCGAAATCAATTAATATAAAAAAAGCACTACATTTTTATTCCTTTAAATTTAATGAGGTTTTTTTTTTTTTTTGAAGATATATTGTTCTTTAACTTATTAGTTTGTTTTACCTCAGATTTAGCTTTCCTCGTACATCCAAGCTACGCAAAAAAGTTTCAAAGCATTTAAAAATATTTGTAATTTTTAATAGATAATGAACACTATTATCTGCAAAAGATGATACTTTTATTCAACATCAGTAATAGGTACAATATTTTTTTCTCCCAAATTTTTAATTTTTCTGTTTATGGTAAAGTTTAAAACAGTTATACACTGCAATTTTTACAATAATGCTTCATTTATTATCTAATTCTTTTTCCATTTGCATTCCTCTTAGATGAACACACTTAACATTCTTTGGCAAGATTTTTGTTTTTTTCTGTAGGTGGCATAATTTAAAAAAGGAGAGAGAAAAAAAAAATTCAACTTGATGATTCTTTATGTGACGGATAAACTTGTCTTGAAAAGTGATATTTACTAATTATTGCATCAACAATGATATTTACTAATTATTGCATCAACAATGATTTTTTCCCCTTCTTTTTTTTCTTCTAACTTATAAAAAGTTGAAACAGCTTGGTCTAAAAGAGGAAAGAATATTTTTTCACTGCTTTTTGCTAACTAGAAGAGTATTGATCTACAAATACCTTTCCATTATTTTATTACAGTTAAAAACAATTGTTAGCTATTAAAATTTTGTTATGGAATTAAGGATAAAATAAAATATGTTTCCTAATTGTTTAGGAATATAACCATCATATATAACCAATACTGGATTCGTCTAGCATATGTTCACATAACATGTTTAGATACCAAATTTTTCTTTTTTCAGTATAAACACCCTTTGTAACACATGGATCAATAAGTCCCGAGACTGTGCGGTCGTTTTTTTGCGATTTCCTCCTTCAAACGCACCAGCAAGTCAATATAATAATCACTGTTGATCGATTTACCTTTTTCGAGGTAGTCAATGAAAATCACGCCATGCGTATCCCAAAAAACTGACGCCATGACTTTGCCAGCTGACTGCTGCGTTTTTGGACGGCTTTCGCCAGTTGTGCGCCACTGCCGCTTCGACTCTGGAGTGTAGTGATGTATCCATGTTTCGTCCATGGTCATGTAACGACGCAAGAAATCTTTTTTGTTGTGAGTAAATAGCGATAAACAGCTTTCTGAATCATCGACTCGTTGCTGTTTTTGTTCCATCGAAAGCAATCGCGGCACCCACTTGGAAAAAACCTTTTTCATGAAGGATAGTAAATACACTTCCATATGATATCTGTGTCATCTCAGCAATCTCACGGAGCTTCACTTTACGATCTTTCATTATAATTTTTGTCACTTCACTCACATTTTCCGGTGTAACGGCTTCCACAGGTCTACCCGAGCGTTCCGCGTCATTTGTGTCGGTACGACCACGTTTAAACTCGGCAAACCACCGACTAATCGTTGCTTTTGATGGACAAGAGTCCGGGTAACATTTTTCAATCCATTTTTTTCGCTTGCACGGTGTTTTTACCCATTAAAAAACAATGTTTTATCAGAACACGAAACTCGGTTTTTTCCATTTTTTAAACAAACTACAAAACGACTTTACTCCAACCTCGATAACTCAGCTGTTTCTGGTCCGATCGACTTAAAATTTTGACACGTTTCAAGCAAAGGTTAGTACTCTAGAAAGACCTGGTTACTGGTTTACTACGATCGCCATCCCTGGGTTAATCTCGGAACTTATTGATCCATGTGTTACAACCTCAAAGTTTCATTTATAGTAATATCTCTATTCTGGGGTAATTGTTATTTGATACATTTTATTCGAAAACCACAGATAAGCCAAATTTTGTCAAGTTATGGGTTAGGATATTTTTATGGATCATGATAATCAATGTTTATAACTTACAAGCATTTTTTTGATTTCCCAGTATCAATTACCTGACATAATTTTTCAAAAAAAGGAGTTTCCACTCATGTTCCCTTTATCCAATACATGCTATCTTTAGATCTTTTGATAATATGCAAAACTGAAAGTGCAAGGAACAATGCATTTCATATGACAATGTGGGTATCCATACTCTTTTTTTTTATTCCAGTTTTCTTTTAATCAATAACATTCTCTTATTGCTAAGTACAGTGTGTAGTGTTCCTGTCCCCTCCCAGCAATGATTCAGGGCCTCCACTTTGAGGTGCTGGCAGTATCGCCTGCAAGGAGGGAAAAAAAAGAGTTTTGTGATGGGAGTTAAAGGTTTTGTACCATGAGACCAGTTAAGTAGGCCTCTCCTGGAGTGTTACAAACCTATGTTAATTTTTAATAAAGTTTTTGTTAAGTTTTAAAAGTCGTAACTCATTTTACCAAATCTTCGAACCACAACCAAATATTACACTGGCGCAGTCTGCCAAGATATAGTGAATTTTGAGTTTGTTCGGAATTGAGTTAATTTTGTGACAATTCTCTATGGCTTTGCAAATCTCAATGGCTTTCCTAGAGAAAGGAAAAAATGAGGACTTGGAATACATCACTCAAGAAATAGACATCAAGAATGTTTCAGAGATGATTCAGACATTGAGGAATGCTATTTTGAAAACTTAAGAGTATGAAGAAGAGTTTGTCAGAGAATTTGTCCGAGAAACGCATATAGAACTTAGAAAAGAACAAGAGGAAAGGAAAAGACAAGATGATGGATGGAAATGCATGCAAGAAATGGAATTCGAAATTCAGAAATTAAGCTCAGAAAATGAAAGAATTAGAATGAGTGAAACAACTAATTAGCTTATATCCTGTGTTATTCAAGAGACAAACTAAAAGAATTGAATTTAAAAAAAAATTGGACTTCTCATTTGATCAGACTATTACCATACAATGTTTCACACATCGCATGTGAAAACAAAGAAATAATGAATGCTTACGATAAAGTGAAAGAAATTCTCCTGAAATGATATAAGTTAACATCAGAGAAATTTAGACAATTGTTTGTAAAGCATCAAAAAAAAAAAAAAAAAAAAAAGACATCACATGGGGTGATTTTGCATTGAATCTGACCAAATCAAAAGGAGAACTCCATCAGAGATGTATGAAATTTTATTGATGAATGGAGACATTTAAAAAAAACCGGATCAAATTGCCTCAAAATTTGACAATTATGAAAATGTCAGAGCGAGTGTCAACAGAAGATCGAGAGAAAATTTCCAAAGAGAGTATTCAGCATTTATCAAACGACCACCATGGGAAGAACAGAATAATTTACCAGTGTGGAAATATATTCTGCCTCATTCAAGAGAAAATACCAGAACTCTGAAGAAGGTAAAAATAAAATCATCAGCAAAAGAACGTTATATTTGTTGATTGCAACACCTGGTGAAGAACTGTCCAAAAAAATACAAAGCGACAAGAATGAATGGGTATATCTATAAACACACATAAGATGATCAGGCAGTAACCACAGAAATTCAAACTGAGTTCCTTTTAGAAATGAGAAAAAAATTGAGCGAAACAAAATTAGCTATGAGTGATCTTCAATATTCTGAAAATGCTGCCCATAGAAAAAGTGCAATGTCTTTATATTGATTCTGGATTGATGATAACTGTGTTGAACTCAATGGATGAAAAGAATAAGAAAGGAAAAACAATTTTATAAAGCACATTTGGAAAAAAAATAGAAGCCTCTCTTACGCTGGTGGAGATATTTATGAGGACTGGAATTCCAAATGTCATTGTCAGCGACATGGGCACCAATTTCACTTCAAAATTAACTCAAGAGTTATGAAGCACTGAAGAGAGAAAGCTGCTATTAACGGAATGACATGTGAAGTTCTTGGCAAAGGGAATGTAACTTTTGATTGTAAAAATCAAGGAGGGACTCAAACGGTTACTCTTACTAATGTTTTGTATTCACCCAGTCTTCGACATAATTTGATGGCAGGCCACCGCATTGAGGCGAGTGGATACTATTTTGTAGGGAAGAATGGCCGAATTGACATTTTTTCTAAAGAGGGTAGAAAGCTGTTTTCGGCCAAACGAAGTAATGGTCTTTATTATGTATTTCCTGATTATCCGAAGATGGGTAATAGGCCTAATTATAAACGGGAAGAAATAAACCAAATCGCTTTGGAGAACAGTCTTGAATTATGGCATAAATGTTACTGTCATATTAATAAGGATTATATTTTGAAGACTGTAAAGAATGTTAGAGGATTGCCTCCATTCAAAGATCAAGAATTAAATTGTGAGCCGTGTTTAATTGGAAAAGCAAAAAGGGTTTCGTTTAAACCAATAGGAAAGATTAGATCACGGAAACCTTTGGAACTTTTACATCTGGATGTTTCGGGTCCAATCCAAACTACATCGAGAGGCGGTAATAGATATTTTTTAACTATCATAGTAGAACTATCATAGTTTTCTAGAAAAGTTTATGTATATTTTTACATAAACTTCCGATTTTTCTTTTAGTTTATAACAGAAAAATTGGAAGTTTTCAGTAGTTTTATAAAATTTAAAAAAAGAGCCGAAAGGTTTACTGGTAACAAAATCATTAATATTCGTACTGATAACGGGATGGAATTCTGTCTAAGGGATTTTGAAAGGTTTTTAGAAGATAAAGGTATCAAACCTGAAAGAACAAACGTGTATACTCCTGAACAGAATGGAGTTGCTGAACGCTTTAATCTAACAGCAATGGATACAGAATGAACTATGCTTAGGGATTCCAAATTAGGAGAGGAAAATTGGGGTGAAGCAGTGCTATGCTTCACATACGTTTGGAATCGCGTAACTCATAAGCATTCCGAAAAAACCCTATTTGAATTGTATGGTGGAAGGGTTCCAAACGTACAACATTTAAGAACTTTTGGATCAACTGTTTTTGTAGGAATTCCAAAGCAACAGCGTAGAAAGCTAGATATGCGTGCTGAAAAAGGAATATTATTAGGGTCATAGCAGAGGATATCGCGTTTTAATTCCGGAAAAGAATAAAGTTATCGAAACCATAAATGTAAAAATTTCTGAAAATAATTTAAATGGTAGGGAAGAAAATTTAAGGAGAAATTTTATATTATTAGATGATTATGATGAAGAAACCATATTAGATATAGAAATAGAAAAACCGGTCATAGAAATAACCAGAGATGTTAAATTAATTGATAAGGAACCAGAAATTTTTGATCAAAGCTATTCGGATCCAACTATTCCCTCCAAGTCAGAAATCAATTGGTTTTGGAAAGCAGTACCTCGACCCGATGGATCAAGAAATATATATTATAGTATAGTAGGTACAAGCATACGTTTGAGATCTAGAAATAATGCTAAGACTTACTGTGAGGCAAATGAAATCCCTTATGAACCGGAAATTTTTAATTTAAGAGGTAAAAATTCATTTACCGGCATTATAAAACAAGAAATAGAATCAAGCTTTTTGAAATAATTGACAATTAAAATTTAAAGACATAAAAATTCTGGATTCATTCCATGAAGCATCTAATTCCTCATATCAATAAATTGTTTTAGTGACGCAGAATATGCATCTAATAGAGATGACTGTGTTTCAGTTGGGGGGTATATAATTTTTTGTGATCAGAGTGTTATTTCTTGGCGGACATTGAAACAACGTACTTTCTCTTTATCCACTATGGAGGCGGAATGCGTTGCTTTGACGGATGCTGCTAAGGAGTTACTCAGGATTTTAAGAATTGTTGAAGAATGTAAGGAATTGGGAATTTTTCAAACGAAAGTTTTGAATTCAATTTATTTTGCTGATCTATTTACGAAATCCCCAACTAAGACAACTTTTATCAGAGTTTAAGAAGAAAATATTTTTTAGAGATAAAAATTCTAATAGTTGGAAAGTTTGAAGTAATAAGTCCATTGTTTTTAGAATTGATTTATGTATTAATAAATGAAGACTTGGAACTTTTTATGTCTAACCATTTAATTGAATATAGGAAATAATTCAATATTATGTCTAAAGATATAAGTCATATCAAATTATTTTTTTGTGTATATATAAATATGAATCTTTGTATATTTTTAGATTTGATATACAAGCACTAGAAAGTGGTTTGATTTTTGTAACATAGTCCAGATGTGTGAGAGGCGGGCCAATTGTTGTCATATGGCAGTAATCTCAACTGGTAATGTTTTGGAATTACGTGTTGCCGATATGACGTCATCCCACGCATCTGGCAATGGAATCGGGAATTTGCATTTGACGGTATTTTTCAGTTACGTCACATAAAGTTATTTTTCATTGGATGCTGATTCTTAACTGTCGAGTGCAGATTTCGGATATATATATAATGTGATCTTAGTTGGAATAAGATCTTAGATGGTGAATGAGTCCTTGGCTGTGATTAATGAGATCTTAGATAGTGGATGAGACTTTGACTGTGGTGGATGTGATCTTTGATGTGATTGATGAGACCATCACTATGATTCTGTAGCTTTTGGCTTAACAAGAGTGTTATTAATTAGTTATGTACATATTGCGTAAATAAAATTGGATTTTAAAATATTAGAGTTTGTCTTACTCTGCTTGTGGCATTATTTATCAAAGGCCAAATGAGAGGTAGGCCACAGTATTACCCAAGAGTGAATGCAATCAAGGTGATCTTTGAAGATGAAGATTTTGGTTAAGTTCTTCCCACTCCCAACTTTTCTCAGACCTGGGATGAAAGAGTTATCGAAGCATATTGATATAAATCACCGGAAGATGACAAAAATAAATTGCTAGAATTGTTAAGTAAGTATCAAAAACTGTTTTCGTGCAATGTAAATATTACTAAAGTTGATGCTCTTAAAATCAATTTAAAGCCAAACATTGAATGGAAAAAACAAAGCCAAACATCAAATGGAAAAAACCGTTCATATACAGGATTCCAGAAGCATTGAAGGGAAAAGTGGATCAACAAATCCAAGAGTTATTGGAATTACGATTATTCAAGGAAAGCAATGCCAAGATTGCAAATACGGTAGTTTGTGTGAATAAGAAAGATGGATCCATGAGATTGTGTTGTGCAATGGTAACAGATGATTTCCCTATGGAAGACGCTACAGAATTGATCCAGTTACTTGGCAGAGCTACCATAATAACTACTTAAGATCTTTTGAAGGGATATTGGGCATTCCAGATGTTGGAAGTAAAGATTTTTCTTCTTTCAAAACTCACCGTCAAATATATAGATTTAAAGTCATGAGTTTTAGACTGAAAAATGCATCTGCTACTTTTCAATAAAGGGCTTGCCCTTGTAGAGAATTCACTATATTTTCGAGAAATTTCAGTGAACATTTGCAGCATTTAAACATCATTTTATCGAGGTTGGAAGAATTCAACTTCATTGTGAATCTTTAGAAGTGTGATTTCGTGAAACCTCACGTGAAATTTTTAGGACATGTTATTAGTTCAGGAAGAAACTTATCATCATCTCCAACAAATAAGAAGGAGTTATGTAGTGTACTCAGTTTATGCAATTACTATCACGAGTACATTCCTAAACATTCGGAGCTTGTGTATCCCCTCACTGAGTTAACGAAAAAAAGTCTGCGGCAAAATTCTATGGACTGATGAACATTGAAGTGTTCAAAAAATTAAAAGGTGCGCTTGCCGATGCTCCTCCCTTATATACTTCTGTGATCATTACACCCATACTTTATTCATTCTGAAGCTGCCTCAGTTGGCATTGCTGCATGTTTATCCTAAAAGTTAGATGAAAAGACTTACCCAATTTCTTATGCAAGTAATAAATTAATCAAAGCCCAGCAAGCTTGGTAAACCATTGAGCAGGAAGCATTTGCGATTGCGTGGAGTTTGAATTGTGGGTTTCCGCACCAAAATTGAATTCTACACGGATCATAACCCGCTCCTGTTTTTAACAAAAAGTGCCCCATAGTCGTCTAGACTTCAAAGATGGGCATTCTCCCTGCAAAGATTTCACACTACTCTAAAACATTGTGCAGGATCAAAAATGCCTCATGCAGATGCATTATCACACTTAGTGAGAACATTATCAATTATTGCTGCACGCATGAATATTCTTTTTATTTCTTTATATGTATATTAGAAAAATTTCACGTGTTCATACCATTCTTTTGCATTTAGAGTATTGAATTAATTTGAATCATTTTGAAATCATGAAGAGTATATGAATTAACGTTTGATAATGAGTATGATTTTTTATAATATGTAATGAGTAATAGTGTTTGCTTTTAAGTACTGCTTCTTTGTATTGTAGATTTGTTATTGTGTACTTAGTATTATGATTACAAACTAATTTTGCTTTGTGTGAATATATTGAGTGTTAATTTTGAGAGTTTCAGCTGCAGAGTTAAAATTTTAAATGAATGTAATGTCAGACCTTGGTGGGGAAATGTAGTGTTATCGTCCCCTTCGAGCAATGACTCAGGGCCTGCACTACGCGGCACTAGCAGTACTACCAGCAAGGAGGGAGAAAAGAGAGTTTTGTGACTGGAGTTGGAGGTTTTTGTAGCATGGGAGCAGTTAAGTAGGTCACCCTGGGGGTGCTACAAACCTATATTAATCTTTAAATAAAGTTTTTGTTAAGTTCTAAAAGTCGTAACTCATTTCACTATATCTTCAAAACACAACCAAACATTACATAGTGATTTGTTTCTTATACAATTCTATCCATTATTTTATCATTTATAAAATGTTCATAGTATTGAGAAATGTCTGAAATATTTTAAAATGAAATACTAATATTCAGCAATACTTTGAACTAAAAATGTGATAATTACGTTCCACTGATGCTCTGGTAAAAGTTGTATGGGATCATCATTACCTACATATTCTGATACTTCATAATCAAAAAGGCATTTGAAAAAAACACTACCTTCTAAATCACTTCAAATTCTCTCACATGAGCAACTTATTTAACAAAAATTAAATGTGGGAAAAAAAAAAAAAAAAAAGCACTGAATTTGAATCCCTTTAAAATATGAAAAGAATATTATCAATCTGCATATTATTGTAGTAAAATCAAATTACACATGTTGCTGCCATTTCTAAAGCAACTGTGTAAATAAAAATTATGTAGGTACAGTAAAAATGGGAATTTTTATGACTTTTTATTTCAAAAAGGTAATCCTTGTGAAATATGAATGCAACAATATTTGTATGAATTGGCTACTCATGTGAGACAGGTATGACCAATAAAGGGGTTGAAAAAAATCTACCTGTGGTAATTAACTTTTTGGTGGAACTAAAGATGGTAATGCCACTGGAGGAGCAAATTCTAAAATATTCCATTTTTATACACAACCAGAACATCATGGAACACAGATACATTATTTCTCAGTTTCAATTATGTTTGATACATGTTATTGTCACTAAAAAGTTTTAATTCAAAGCAAAAGCATTAGGGTTAGGAGTCTAAATTAAAATTTTTAATATGCTTGATTTATTAGTTCTTAATGTCACATTTTCCTTGTGTTGCGAGAAATCTGAACACAAATAATTGTAATGAAATAAACTTCAACAGATAATTTAAAAAAGAACAAAAATCGTTATCTGAAACAAAAACCTGAAGTAAAATCATTATTTGTAAGAATGAAAAATCATCTTTTGATCCATTGATAACAAAAGTAATTACCTCCGGAGCTAAATATTCTGGAGTTCCACAAAATGTTTTTGTTGTAGCACCATAACTGATGTCCTCCTTGCAGAGTCCAAAATCAGCAATTTTGATGTGGCCTTCTTTATCTAAAAGAAGATTCTCCAGCTGGAGGAGGGAATAGAAATATTTATACTGCACATAATTTTCATGGATTTACATTATATTGATGTAAATATTCTCTGTATTTGATATATATCAATTAGCAAAGCAATAAAGTTATGGAGTTAATTGTACTTCCTCATCCTAAAAATATAAGAAATTATTTAAGAAAATGTATTTTCCACAAAATTGAATTTCAAACACACAAAAAAAAAAAAAAAAAAAAAATCCTACATATTTAGGGAAGCTAACTTTCACATCAAGAGAAGAAATGAAGCCAGCAAACTTCAGAGTGCAGATTAAAAGGTTTGACATGGCTGATTGAATATCAGAACCAAAATTCAAACCAGCCCTAGGCAGGTGTTCAAAGTCAGAGAAGGTGTGTGTGGTTTGGCAGAGTAGAGTACCGACTACAGTACAGAAAAAGATAAGAAAAATTCTAGAGAATTATATTAGGAATTTAGCAGTATAAAAAAAATATTGACATTATAAAGTAGAAACGTTGTAAACATGAGTCAAATGAGACTTGACTATTAGATATTAATTTAAAAAGAAAGTAGGCAGTGTTTATATAAAAAAATTACTTGAGTTTTTGCAGCAAAATATGCATGATTAATGTAGCTAAAAGTTGGCTGTACTTAATAGTAGAAGTCTGTGATAGATTGTTAATTGTCAACTTTGTGAGGTTGAAATCCCGAGATCATAAGGACGGAATTGTGTTTAACACTATGTAAGGGACTGGAATAATGAATTTTTGGAGAATTTTTTTCTTTTGAAATAGTTCTTATAAATGTAGAATTAGTTCGGTTTTAAAATAAGAGTGAAAGACTTCAAACATAACATTATATGTAAAAAGATTTATAAAATATTACTACTTAATTTATAAGTCTTATAGATAATTTATTGCTGTACTCACCCAGATATGGATCTATATAGTAGGATTAGCCTTACTACTTTGTAGAATAAAAGTTTGAGTTTGATCTCTAGCTTGCACACGAGAAATCAAGTATGTGAACTTTTAGCTCATACTAATTAGCCTACTGAAAAGCAGATTTGATATGAAGAATGATTTATTTTGTGTTGAGAAAAAAAACCAAGGTACTTATAATGAGTAATCTAGGGGACAGATTGTAAAAAAATGTGGATATTTGGTAGATAACCAATGTAATATCAACTCATCAACAAAAGGCAAATTCCATTAGATGTATTTACTTTTATTCAACCTTAAAAGTCATCAATAATGACATTGTAGATGTTTGGTGAGATATCCATAGTATTGTCTCTAAAAATAGCTAATTGGATATCAATAATCTTTGGAATATTATTTACATGTTAATCGCCCCATGAAGTAAGTATATATTTCCCATGCAATGTATTTGTTCGGGCAGAATGAATCATGCATGCTTTACAAGAAATATTTAGTCTCCATGTTTTCGGACTGTGGCCCAGCATGTCCAAACATATTATTTAGTGTTGTAGCAACTAACACAAGAAGTTTTAATTTAAAGGTTGAAAAGGATAGCATTATAAAGAACAGAATTCCACTCCTGCTCAGACAGAGGAAGTGAGAATAATATTGGTTTTTACATAGGTTACAGGAAGTAAGGTATGAGAATGAAGACCTTTTGATTACCAGCATTAAGAAACAAAACTGCATCAACATAATTATTAAGCATTCAATCAAATTTTATCAAAGGCTGATTTAACACTAATTCAGAAAACTATTACAATCCACTCAGTTGAAGTAGGTGTTCAGCAATGTTTATTTGAGTTATTCAGAAGCACAAATTTCTTATACTTTGCTAAAACTGTTTGATTAAGAGCAGAGAGACGAAATGATAATTTTAAGGGCATACAGGATTTAAATCAGATTCTAAAAAAAAAAAAAATATATATATATATATATATCTGTTTCCTAATGAGTGGGGAAATAAGTTTTCATTAATTTAATGAACAGAATAATTAGATAAATTGAAAAGATTCACTTTTAAAGATGCAATTAATCAAATCCAGGAGTTTTAAGTAATGGATTGAAGCGCAAAATTATGCCTAATAACTGACCAATTAATGTTTCAATGCAAGGTTTCTCCCAAAGAATGTTGTTTCTAAGCTAAGTGTTTCAATGTTTTCCACCCATATTTTAAAGGAGAAATGTCTTGCATCTCTTACTACCTCTTGCTGAGAGCATAAGTTATGTTTTTAAAGAAAAATTTTGATTCCAAAATCACCTAAAGGTCTGTAAGTGTTTCTAAACATTCATTTGTAGCTTCAATGTCATCATTGCAGCTAAAATTTGGAAATGGGAGTCCTCTAAGAATTTTTAAAAGTGTATTTTGAGTTTGTATTCTGTTTTTTGAAAAATATTTCTGAGTGAAAATTATCAGACTAATATATATATATGATTCTGATATTAAGATTAAATAAAATTTGCATTTAAGACAGATACTCATATTATATACAACTGGTTTCGAGATGTGACGGACACATGTATGACAGTATGGTGTTACAAGTACTACCTTACATTAAAAAAAAAAGATCATTAATTTTATACTTGAATAAAATCCTTCTGACCATGACAGTTGGTCCAATTTCAATCAAAATTACATGAATAATTTCCAACCTAATCATTGTATGGCTATATTTTTCTGGTTTGGCAAAAATAATCAATGGGATTTGTAACATTGTGGAGTAGATGTAATATTAATCTTTTTTGTAAAAGCCAATATGATTTCACCTTGCATTATTCAAATCCTTATGAAAAGCATTTTGTACTGAATTGATTATTTTGATTTACTCGCTGGATTGTATTAAGACATAAACAGAAACAACCTGGAGGGAGCTATTCAATTGGACATCAAATGCAGTTAGAGCCATATATTTCAGTTAAGGAAATAGAACTCTGTTCTAAATTCGATAATTTTTACAGTATAAGGGATACCTCCCAATCTACAAGTAGATCAGAAACTGATTATATTTTCCATATAAATATGCTAGTTTGTGTTCTAGGATTCCACTTCTTTTAGATCAATTTCTTCCAAAATAAGATCAAGAATGTACTCTAAAATGTAGTTACAGGCTTTGGGTATTTTCCAGAAACAAATTGTGAAAGTATGCTGCACATATGAATTTAAATGGGAAGAGGGACAGTATTTTAACACAATTTTATACAGCCTCAAAAATGATGCAGACTTTTGTTGTTTGCTGATGTATGGCACAAGACAAGGAAATACTCCCAAAAGGTCAGCTAGGATGATCTTAGAAATGTTAACATCACCCATGACTTGGAAAAAATAGTATGAAGAGAGATAGATAAATTTAATGATTTTAGAGGACAACCAAATTTTTAGTTTGTGGTATATTTCAGAATTTTACCAGTTACAACATCTGAATATTTGAGACTTGGATTGGTACTACAACAGCTTGACAGAGCAGTTGATCCCTGAGAATATTTAATCATTGTTTTAATTTTGATTGGAATAAAAATAAATTATTTTTCAACGGAAAAAATATCACATTTGAAATAATAAAAATATTAATAACCTTACAGAAATAAGTGTATTTCCTCATATAAATAATTACCAGAAAACAGGGATAAGATATAGTTTACAAGAGAAAAAAGTTATTCAATAATAAATAACTACATCACTTACTTTTAAATCTCGATAAATTATTCCTTCACTATGTAAATAATCTAATGCAAGTAGAATTTCAGCACCATAAAACCTGGTCCGTTCTTCACTGAATATTCTGTCACGTGAAAGATGAAAGAATAATTCTCCACCATTAACATATTCCATGACAAAACAAAGACGGTCAGCTGTTTGAAATGAATACTTCAACGACTAAACAGAGCAAAGAAAAATGAGTGAATCATTGAAATAAAGTAATTTTAAGAAATGCATAAAAAGTTAAAATATAATTATTTTACTTACAATTAAGAAAGGATGTTTTGTATTTCTTAAAACTCTGTTTTCTGTTAATGTATGTGCAACTTCATCCTACAAATACAAAGAAAAATTGATAATATATTCATATAAATCGAATATAAGAAGTAATGATCAACAAGCAGTAACTACCTTTGCAAACAAGAAAATTATAACTCTTAATAAATTTGAACAATTTTATAAACATTAAAACTTTTTCTGATATATTTTATAGTTTTTCCCATTTTTTTTTCAATAATTAACACTAGGTTTGCAAGTGTAGTAAAATATTTTATACATATTGATTGAAATAAAAACCAATCGCATTTTATTTTCAAGACTTTAAAGCTTAATGAAAAAAAAAAAAAAAAAAAAAAAGCAAGATCTAGATAATCTAGAACATTCTACAATAAAAGAAGTTTCAGTAATCATATAATTTGAAGAATTTTCATATTTTATGTCAAAGCAAAGTGGGTGACAACTCTTTGAAATATACAATTAAAAGGAAATTAAACCTTAAAAAAATAAGATAACCTGAAGAAATTTATGAAAAAATCAAAATGTTTCAATTCTATTTGAAATTTTAAAAATACTTTGAATTGTCCACAGTTGTTATAAAAAATGCACCCAATTATAAAAGGTACAGATATGGATTTTCCTGTACATATTTATATTTAAATGTACTTTTACTATCAATTTGTAATCTAAAAAATAATATAATGGAAAACCAAACACACCACACTTGGACATGAATGTAGTTTGCATCTTTACATGTATGAAATTATGAATTTCTCAAAAACTATAATCTATAATTTTAAGAATTTTTGTAGCATCATAACACATAAATAAGAAGAAAAAAAAGCTTTTAATAGTACTGCACATAAAACTTTAGCTTGAAACAATAAAAATGGCAATAATATGTGATAGGGAGAAATCAAGAAAGAAAATAACATTGATAGTAAATAACTCAGAAAAAAAATTAAGGTTTACATATTCAACAATGGAACATGATTGTCCTTAACTTGTACACAAACATATCACAGTGTGATTTAAAGTTGCGAATATTGATGTTCTTCACAGTTCTGGGACTCTAACAATGCAGTTTTCAAGTTATTTATATCTATAGGAGGAGAATACCTCCATGCAATTGTTTTTCTAAGATAATTGCATAAGTTCTCTATAAAGTTTAGAACAGGAGATTTTGCTGGCTATGGTATTCGCTATATGGTTTCACTTTCAAGAAATTTGTCAATGAGATGTGCTTAATGTGGATGAGAATTATTGCCAAAAAATAAAAAATCAAGTTCATCTATACCTATGAAATTTTTTTTAAATAAGGTTCAAAATTTCATCCCAGTATTTCCAGCCAGTCACAAACCCTTTTTGAAAATGTGTAGGGCATACATCCATAGATCATATCTCCCTATACTATCACACTTGCAATACTTAAATGGTCACATTCTATATTGATCAATTGAAGATTTTGTGTTAGTGACTCCCTCTTAAAAAAATATTTAAAAATTGAGATGTTAAAAACTAAACCCCAATTCCCCTTCTGTACACAGTTTAGTATGACATGACAATTCCAGTGGCAGCTGCAAGCTCAGTAGATTTCCTGTAATGATATGCAGTTACTACCATATATCAATCTTGAGAAGTAGTTGTTATACATTTACAACCATGCCAACCCATAAATAGTTTCAAAGTTCTAAAATTATTTTCATAAGAATAGAGACTATCTCTCTCTTTAAATATTCACATATCTTGCTGCTTCTATAATTGTTCTAAATAGCCAATGGTTCACCACTTCACACATTCTTCCAAATAATGTTACAACTATAAACAAATAATTTGAGTCCTTACACATTGACATCAAACAATGTATGGCAGAAATTCACTCATACAAGGGCTATATTTTCAAGGTCCAATTAGTTAATAAATGAAAATACAAACTGTTTTATTTAGAACATTTACATACATCTTCAAGTTACCTCTCTATGTAGTCACAACTTTGACCCAGACATTTTCATAGTACGATGCCAACTTTCTAAAACCATCGTCATGGGAGGTAGCCACCTGCGTTTTCAGCCATCTCTCTATACTGATCTGCAGCGTGTTGTCTCAGCCAAACTTCTGCTCTCCTATTCAGCATTTCATGAGAGCAAAGAGATGGAAATTGGATGATGCCAAGTCTAGGCTGTACAGTGGATGATCAAATACATCCCATTGAAAATGATGCTGCAGTACTTTTGTTGCAGCTGCAGAGGGGCTACTCATTGTCATGAAGAAGAACAGCACCTGATGGCAACATTCCTCTGTGCTTGTTCTAAATTGCCCTTTGCAGACTTTCAAGAGTAATGCTGTATGAGGTTGCAATGATGGTTATGCCATGTTCCATGAATTTCACCAGAAGAACACCTTTTCAGTCCCAGAACACAGTAGCCATATACTTTCTGCAGGAGACGGTTCTGTTGAACTTCTTTGGATTATTCAGGAAATGAGAATGCATTCAATGTTTAGAAAGCTCTTTTGTTTTGAAAAAAAAAAAATTAATGTCTTGTTCCTTGTGATGATTTTGCTCTAAAAACCTTCTCCACATCAGTGCCGGAGAAATGTTAAGGAGGCACTGACTCAGTGTTTTAAGATGATTGGACAATATCTTTGGAACTCATCTTACAGAGTTTGCAGTACTGGAGTCTCACTTACAAGCTGATAGTGAAATTTCGAGAAATGAAAGAAGCTGACAATGAAATTGTGAGAAACAAATCACTTAATACAAAAATTGCAATCTAATGACTTTTTCAAATTGTCTGACCCACTCGTTAAACAAGATCATTGATACACTTGCTTCTTTCTCTGCCTGCCTGCATCACGAATGTTAGTATGTCCTTTAAAGTTCCTGCTCTATTGCTGCCACTCATGAAAGTTTTGCCAAACAAGTTACTCATGTGTCAATGAATTTCAGCTGCATCCTGCATGACATCCTTCAACATGCAGAAATTGAATAACAACACACATTTCACACTTGAGAGACTATTGTTTGAGGCAATTTAATGGGGCCATTTAGTTCTTGGAACTGACAATTATGACATGACGCAATCAAAGGGTATACAAGAGAAACTATGCAACACATCTGCACACAGCATTATTAGATTTTCATGAGAGTTTTCATTTAGTTACCGATTGGACCTTGAAAAAAAAATAGTCCTCTTATATTTACTTTGTACAGAGTGCTTGATTCACTATCAGGTGATGTAACACTCTAATTTGCATACCAGATACCGTTTTATCACTTCTGATTTGATAATGCCAATTAGGCTTGTCTTCCACATATTGCCTGCAAAATGGATTACATCAATTGGGTATTTTATAGAATATAAAGATAATTTTGGACATGAGTATATTTTCATCATGAAATGGAAGAAAATCTTTTTTAAAGATAAGAGAAGCACTGTTTTTAGAATATCAACTTATTAATGAAAATCAAATGTCATTGTAAGAAAGCCAAACAACATGAATCATGGACTGGTTCTGCACTTGTAAAAGCATTTAATTGTTTTGTTCGTATAAGCTATTGGAAAACTTCCAATTCTAAAATATATCTGTCATGTAGTTCTTTTATTCCATAATATAATACTCGTGATCAACAAAATTAATACAATTATTTTACAGACTCTTTAGTATATTGCAAGATATTACATACACTTGATTGAAAATTTTGGAAACAATATTCAAAATATAAGTTTTTGTTATAATTGGATTAAAATGCTTATGACATATAGCTTAATGTTTTTTTCTCCCCTCCCTCTTTCTCTTATATAAATTTCATTAGATATTATGAACAAGCAGCACAATCTTTGTAATTTGATCACTAAGAAATTGAAATAAACTGGTCACACACATAATACATATATAAAATTGTAGATTTAGTATATTGATTCTTCTGTGAGCTACTTATGTATAATTTTAAAGAATGCACAAAATCCTACATCATGAAAATGTGTAAACAATATCATTCAAATTAAATAATTATCTTTGTGAGAAAAAATTTTCTTCTTGGTTTTATGTGTTCCTAACACACACACATATGGGTTTTTAAAAACTATATCTTTAACAATAATTACAGGATGTGCTTACAATATAAACATATCCCCTATGAGAAAAAAAAATCTAATTCTCTGTAAACAATAAGATGTTGAGACTTAACATAAGATGATAGTAAATTATGAATATAAAAAAGATTAAAGTAGAAGAATAAAATAATAGATTTGGGAGTAAATTTCACATTCTTATTCACTTCATGCAAAACTGAGTCAACTAAATCTAATCATAGAAATAAATTAACAAAAGAAAATAATATAGTCAAATAATCCAATTATTCAATACAGAGAGATTTGATGTTTCATTGGATGTAATTAGATACTAGTTAGGAATGTGAAAATTAGATCAATTGAATGAAATAGTAAATGTTAGAATTTAAATTAATTCTTTATTCAATGACTTTTCCAATTTTAAGCTTATTGTCTAATTTTTCTATTATCAATGGAACTTTTAGATTTTAAAGAAAACATAAGATAAGGGGGGGGGGGAATGATGCAACAGATTTTTTTTTAAAAATTAGCGTTTCAGAAATAATGTTATTTAACGTAAAGGAAGATGATTACATTAGAGAGAAAAGCATTTCTATATTTAAAATCAGTAAAATAAAATAGTTTTAAGAGATTTACTTTTTCTTACACTTAACTAGTATAAACCAAAGTGTTTTAATATTACTGAAAATAAAAAACTAGGTCTTTTAGCTTCGTATCATTATAGCTGATACTTGTTTCATATTCTTGAATATGGTAATATAAATAAACTTATTCTAGATAAAATATTTGCAAAGAAAAATAGCTTTGAATTTAAATACAAATTTTGTATTTCACAAAAATAATAGGTAACAAGAATGAACAATTGTCAAAAAATGTTCAAACTCAATATCACTAGTGATATTGATATACTTTTTTATTTTTTGCTCTTAATTATTAAATATATATAGATATAAAAAAAAGTTATTTAAAATATCATCAAGGTTTTACAGAAAAGTTTATTAGAAATAATATGTTAAAATAAAATATTTGAAATTCTACAGAATTAATGGGAAAATATCAAGCAAAATAAAAAACAAAATTACCTTAGCAATTATTACTTCTTTCTTCAAAACCTTGATGGCATACAGATGATTAGAACTTTTTTCTCTGCAGAGAATAACCTTTCCAAAGGTACCTTTTCCCAATACTTTCAAAAATTCAAAATTATCTAGAGTCTGCAGTGAAAATCATTAATTTAAATTCAAGAAATGGCACACAATGATTCAACAGTTTTATGATTACATATTTTAAAGAACCCCAATTAACACAAATCTTTTTAGGACAAATTTAATTATAATATTTTTTTTAAAATAACTAGTGATAAAACAGGTGTTTTCCCAACAGTGATACACTTAAATAATTAAAACAATTATTCAATATAATGAAATATACCACAGGCTGAAAAGAAGGGGGGGGGGTAGAAAAAATATATTGGAACATCTCTACCTTTTACAAATTTTTTTATGGATCATGGACTCATACTGTAGAGAAACATTATCATACATTATCCACCACATTCTATTAAAGTATATCTAAATATGTAGATCAATTAACAAGTACTAAATAGAAAAATTCTGTGTAATATTGCAACTACATACATTGCATGCAAAAATATTACATCCAATACACTTTTATAAAAATAATCAAGCATATATATTATGAGTCTTATTTAGAACAGAGCTCAAAAATCAAGTCAAAATTCATATTATATATGTCATAGAGTATATCCAAGAATGAATGATAAAATTATATAATATATTCTTGGTTAAAAACACTAAATTTAAGAAAACAAAATGGTAAAACCAAACTAAGATTCAACTCAGAAAAATTGTATATTTGAAAATTTAATAAATTATTATTTCAAGCAAAACATTATGAAATAAAAGGTAGATAATTTTAATTTTACTGGGTTTTAGTGCAATATATTTTTACACATAATATAAATAAATTCAATGCACATATATTTTTAGAATAATTCTTTCTTTCACAAAGTGACTTTATCTTAAATAATGTGCATACATAATAAATACATTTTAAACAGATGTATTTAAATACAAATAAAAGAATAATAAATTACAATTTTTCTGCCCCTGGATGCAGATGTTTTTGTTGATATATTTAGTCTTCCCAAAAGCTCATCCTGTTCCATCATTTCAACATCTTGATCAGGTTCCTGTTCCTGCAATCGATCAGCAACATATTGAATGGCCTGCATCCATTCCTCCCTAAAGTGAATGTTTCAGAATCATTATCGTTTAATGAGGGAAACAAATTGTTATCACCAATTTTCTTTTTTGAAAAAAATTCCTGCAAGCTTTTTTCAATTTTGTCATAAAATCATAGCAATTTAATCTAGTATTTTACTTGTATTATCCCAGGAGCTTACGTTTGTTCTACGTTTTTTTTTTTTTTTTTGCAAATGTTTAGCTAAATATCAGCATTGACTCTTTTAAATGTATAAATTATTTTACATTTGTTATGATAATAAAAGTTTAAACCCAAATAAAAATTAAATTGCACTCTGCAGTTGGATCCTATTTTAACCCATATTTAACGACTGAAAACAAAAAAGTGCCAAAAAAGCATGAAAGATTTGTCAAAATGGTAACCCTTGTAAAAATGTGATCCTACTTGTGTTTTATTTCTTTACTATCAGTTTCCATAGAATCATGATTGCAGAATTAAGTAAGAGTACAAGTGCTATTTTTTTTTACAAGTATTTAGGTAAAAAATTCTCTTTCAAACTCAGGTTTGTACTCAAAGTTTAATCCACTTCTTATGGTCATATCAAGCAGAGATTTTGCATAAACAAATAACTCCAATTACAATAAAATACTATATTATGCTCAAGCAGTGATGGACATAATGGGAGGAGCTATATTCTTCATTTAAAAACATAAAATTGAGTTCAAATTTTGTACCCTTATATAGCTCACATAATTACTTTTTTTAAAATCATATAAACATCAAAACTACAAAGAATTAAAGAAATATAATTAAAAATAAATTTAATCAAGCTTTTATTTAGAGATGAATTAAAAGGTATAATTTTTCATATTTATATTGAATGAAAGAGGTAAGAAAATGGAACTGGAGCTATGTACAAATGAATGCAGGTTTGATTGCATCCAAATGAGTTTGCAAGATCGATTGGGTGCGAACGATGTCTTTGAATGATGATACCATACGAAAGCTAGCGAGAATCCTCATGATGTATGCCAATGTCAGAAAAGCTACATGGCTCAGATCCAGTAATTTAGGATGTGATATTTTGAGAGTAACAGGTTTATGGTTGTTAAATGTGTGAATGAGTTTGTGGGTTAATAAAAGCACTGTTAAGGACTGGTATATATTTTACAGAGTTTTGCATGATTGCTTTAGCGAATGAAAATATTACATTTGGTGGTCTTGGAATTACTATTAGTATGGATAAAAGAAAAAGTGACAAAATGAAACACGAGAAGACTAAATATATTAATGTAATTGGGAGCACAATGGCATTGAAAGAAAGACAAATGACAGTTTGTTTCAAGTGGATCAGCAACAGACAAAAGAGGAGCTGTTGAAAGTGATGCAGCAATGGGTTTTGATCAGGTTTACAATAACATCAGACAGATAGAAGGCTTATTAATCCCTCAATTCAAAAGAACATCTCTTCAAAGTGAGTGCTTTTTCTTTTCATTATTTTAAGCATTTATGGCACTTTATTTATTTTCTTCTTCTTATTTTCACATATTTCAAGATGGTTTGTTGAACAGGATTTATCTGTAAGAACTCTTGTTGAAACAGAATTTATTATCTTGTTCTCTCTTGTGATTTTAAATTCCCACCACCCAACAGAATCAACTGTTTTTAAATGTTATTTCATATGTCAATAAGATTCTATTTGCATCACAATGACTTTGCAATCGAAAAAGTGCTTTTGACAAAACTTGGCACCATTTTGGTTTTACATTACCAAAGCATAGGCTAATATAAGATTTCACCAACTTAGTTCATAAAAATTTTAGTAAAAAGGATAAATATTTCTGACTGATTCAATTTTTACATATTTGAGAGTTAATACAAAATGAAATCTTGTTTTAAAGTTATGATATTTCTGCTTCAGATGCAAATAAGGTATAAAAATTACTTCAACAGATGTACTTCTTTAGACTTAATAAAATAAAAAGAAATCTTTTGAAGAACAATCAGTGTAGTTTCTAGACCGGACATAACACAGATAGGAGTAAATTTGGGAGACAAAAATACATTCAAATTATTAATTTAGAAATTTCAAATATTATAAAGAATTGATTTTTACTGTCATAAAACATAACCAACATTTATCTTTTGAGCACTATGAAAATGTCATTCGAATTGCAAGCATATTTAAATAATGCTTGACTATAGTATGATTTTAAATTATTATTAAAACAGAATGTCTAAAAAGGAATCTGTAAATAGCCAGATGGTGGAATAACAATGTTTATGTTTTGAAAGAAATACAAGATTTACATAGTAGAATTAGTTACAAATAAGTTTTATTTTATTTTAATAAATGCTTGTTTTAAAAAATGGCTTACGAAAGATTAAATTACGATAGATAACTATGCAAGAAGTAAACAGATTACACAATTGTTGACATTTTTATTAATAAACTCTATCCCAAACTTTTGTTTTAATGGAAAAAATTTACAAAAATATAAACAAAAATAAAAGAAATACAACTGAGAGTAAAAAAAAATCTAATAAACTTCATGATACATATTTGTGAAATTTGTTCCCCATATTATTTTTAAATTTTGTTTTAGACAATATATCACCATGTAGACATAATGAAACAAAAGAAATAAATAAATAAAGCTTGGCTATGAAACATGTTTTTTTAAAAAAAAGGTACCAAAAATTTATTAAAAATTAAAATTCCTATATAATCATTTTTTTGAGATAACTAACCTTTCCTTTTCGGATTCTACATGAAAAGTCCTTTCAATAACAGTTGTCCATTGAAGACCCCGAATAATGAATGTGAATGGCTTTGGCCTATCTGCCTTCATTAACTGACAACCTGTAACAAAAGATATTTGAGTAAATTAAATTTAATATAATTCAATTGTAAATGTATTAACAATACTTAAGTAATACTTGAGATTACAAGACGTAAAAAAATCTTTCAGGAGTTTGTGTCCGTATATAGTTATTTAAATGAATGATTGGTTTTGGAATTCATTTTCACTTTAAAAAAAATGTGTAGGTTTTTAAAAGCTTTGTATCTATCCTTAACATAAATAATTTATTCCAACATGATTGGGTGAATGTTGTTTTTTATGGCACAAGAGCCAAATCTGACTATGTTGTATCATATTTTCTTAACAGTAGTCTAGACAGAAAAAAGAAAAAAAATTGGTTTGTAAGAGAAGGATAGCTGGAATACCCCATGTATGATACACATTCACTAAAATCAGTAAACCATGCAGGAAAAAAATATCACTGGGGTACCTCAAGGTCAAGATTCCTGTATCAACTTAAAGTAGGTAAGCCTTCCCCCCCCCCAAGAGGAATTTATTCTGAAAAGTTTTTTTCAATTAAAAGAACATTAAAATCAGTTCACAGAAATTCTAAATTTTATTAGAAGAAGAATATTAATTTTTAAATGCTTTTTTAAAGGTATCTATAAATGTTTGCAATAGAAAACTTATCAAGAAAGCAAATATTTATAAACCACTTTTTGTAAAAAAAAATATTGGAAAAAGAATATGACGACACATAAATAGAAAATACCTTTAAATTTACATGTAACTTTCAGCTATTTTAAAGAAAGTTGATTATACAGTAAATCATGTCAATAACTATGAATTTTTTTAAATTCTTTTTTTTTTTTTCTGTAAAAGTCTCAGAAGATTTTTTTAAATAAGACTTAAAAGTAAAAATAATGCATGATTCAAATGTAAAGGCATATATTTTACACAAATAATATGTTACACCAAGAATGCACAATGAAATAAAGTTTATTAGCAGAATTAAAAACATATTTTCATTTCACATCAATGTGTGTCTTAAGATTTTTTAATGTGAATTTTGAATTTATTCGATTACATCTTTCTGCATTCAACAGTCATAATTTATAACATTAATTTGTTTTTTGAATTGCATCTTTCTGTTTCTTAAATCTTTATTTTAATAAATAAAGATTTTAAAAAGAAGATATAATCACATACTTACCTTTGACTGTAAAATTATTTAAAGGATCATCAAAACCATGTTCTGGTTTACTTTTAAATCCTATCAGGGCACCATTATCAAGAAGAAGGAAATAACGAGGTCTCCAATTTTTTATGTGTTCACCTGCAGAAAAAAAAGAAATATGATTCTCATTCTGGAGTATTAATAACAAAAAGAAATATGTTACACACAAAAGTAATTTTTAAAAATCAACTATAGGGAAACAAAATTCATAAACATTCAGTCAAATAATTTCTCTGAATTAAAACAAAATTTTATGAATTAAAAAGGTAAAGTTTATATTTTTTGAAGAAGTAAGCATTAATCTATATCAGGCATGCAAATTTAACATACAAGGACTTTTTTCAAATACATGTATATGTTTATATGTTCCATTCATAAATCAGTTGTGTTTAAATGTTTTGTTATAGGTTAGTTCCATTCACATTTTGTAATATGCCGTTTTTAATTTCTATATAATTAACTCAAATGTACATAAGAGGAAATATTAAGCATCTGATGTACAGTTACGACTTTTTAAAATGTAAAACTAAAGATACTTATTTAAAAAAAAGTTTATAAATTGTACATATTTTTCTCAGCTTATTTAATTCTGCATCCATGTGAAGAAACGTGTTAATTCTTAACCAAAAGTTTATTTAACATACCTCGTTTTAATAACCAGCCTTCTTTAACTATTGTTGCAGGAGGCTGTGACATCATCATTTCAGATGCAGATAAGCTGTTCACTGGAGTACTCATTTTGAACAGGTGTTTTCACAGAATCTGTAAATAACAATCAAAAAAATATTTTGACAAATTTGTTTTTATTAAGGATATCAGAATATTATTTTTTAAAAATATGATTTCGAGATAATTTCTTGGGAATATATATACACTTAATTTTAAAGATGCAAAACAGCATGAACCTCCTAGAAAGGATTACTTCAATACTCATTGATAAATTGTGACAAACAAGTCTACTTATAAACCTGTCAACATATCTTTCACCAGTTGAAATGCTATCTGGTAGCCTTAAATGACTATGTGTGCCCTTATTTACAATTGGAAAACAAACAATTTTCTATTTTATACAACATCATACAAACAATTATCAACTTCCAAAAAACAAAAAGGAACATGGGGAAAAAAAGACATGAAAATTATTGGACAAGTCTCTTCAATCTATACAAAATTTGCAATTTCAATATAATTTTTAAAGCCTGTAGTTACAGGCCTCTAATAAAAGAATCACCCAATACAAACAATTTCTTTTCATTATTTGTTTAAGAAATAAAACAGCAACAAGAAAATCTACCCATAAGTTATAAAAGGAAAGAAAGAAAAGAAAAGTCTAGCTATTTTTAAAAGAATTTTTGATACTTAACATACAAGTAACAAGACACTAACACATTCAATTCTACACCAAAATATATTGATTTTGGATATTCAATTCTATTTAATATCTAATAATTCAGATATAATACTAATTACATTTTTTCTACAAATAATTGATATACATGTTCTATACATTTATTTCCATAGAAAGTAGCAAAACACGTAACAAGAAAGAAACTGCTTTTAAAGTCATGATTATTAAAAACTATGTATATTACATGAAAGTGAAATAATTTTTATTCCACCTCAGACCAGTCATCAAGTGTCATATTACATCAAGATAAGCTCTTCTGGACTTCTTAGCCAACATCAACATCACTTCCTTTTGCCTCCAATTCCTTAAGCTAATGACAACAATACAGTTAACACTCGTATACACTCTAAAACGATTGCTTAAATTTTGTCATAGCTGCTCATCATTTAAGATTTCAAGATTCAAGCTGAAAGTTTTTGCCATTTTTTTTATTTGCAAAACTGGATATTATTTACCCTGTCCCCATGACTTTTAGAAAAGTTCAACTGTAACTAAACATACATTTACATTTTCATCTAGTATATCACATTATTAAGATACAATTTTATTTGTAGTGAAAATCAAATATTTACACTAAATGAAATTTTAAGTTTTGGTTTGAATATACGATCCAACAGCACAAGGTACAAAACTTTATATTATTTCCAGAAAAGATTTGAATACTTGATCAACTGTATAACATAAATAATGTGAATACAAGAATAAATAATTTTGTGAACAAAAAGAAAGTTCCTAAAGAGCAGAAAACATACCAAAAACTAGTAGCAAAGAATAGATAAACTATAATTAACTGATAATGGAATAAGAACAATGGCAGTAAAAAAAGGAAAGTGAAGAGATGAACAATTTAATAACATAGTTATTTTTTAGAGATAATGGGTTTGAGTTATAATATGGAACAAAATGTTCTTCCATTTATAATAACAAGCTCAAAAGGACACATTGCTATTTTGTTCCCCATCTTAAACAAGCGAAGGTTGTTTTTTTTTTGATAAAGTAAGACAGAGTAATTATAATTTAAATTCATTATAAGTTTTCAATCTAAATTTGAATTTCCTCATTTTTTACACAAAAATGAAAATCCAGTTTTCTTAACTTGCATGAATTTTCATACTAAGATTTGCATTCTAGGCAAGTGTACAATCTTCCAAGTTGAGAGTTAACACTTCCAGCAATGTCAAGTTTATTAATGCATTAAAAAATAAATTCATAATGTTGAAGAAAGTACTGTTTAGCCCACACCCTTGGCATGGTTTCTGAAATAGCAACACAATTGAATCAATTCCATAGAGTACTACATGAGATTTAAAAAAAAATTGATTTATTAAACTATTTTGCCAGTGGATCCACAATAAATGTTTTAATAATTTCATAAACACAATTTTTTGTGAATTTAGATCCACTCACTTTCACCAGTAATAAAAATATATACCCGATACCTGCTATTGCTTTAATGTCACTGGCAAATCAGACTATATTCATGTTATTACTACTACATATACACACAAAATTAATCCATCTATCGATTAAGCCACATTAAAATGAGTTTTATAAATGTTCTATCATCCTCTACAAAAAAGAAAAACATGATAGGATTTTAGAATGAGTAGGAATTTTAATAATTATGCTAACTAGTTGTTTTGATTATATTGTTGTCTAAAATTTCTTAAAATTCTATCTAGAGCTTTTCAAAATAAATTTAACAAAATTCATTATCAAAATACAAATTACATACACAAACTGTTAAAAAAAAACTTAATATTTATAATATGACATTAGAACTTGTGTTAAAATAGTATAAAAGATCTCTACAGAGAGCTAAATGAAATATGAAGAAAGTTTCATTAACATATTTTGCTAATAGGTCCAAAAAATATTTTAAGAACTTATTATTTTCTGGTACTGAGATGCATTTATTTCTACAAATATTACAGGTCCTCCAAATTTCTGGCTATTATCAAAAACATTAAATAAATATATATCTTTCTTAACCATTACCTTTCTTCTAACATTGCCATCCATACAAGAAAACATGTACAAAATATCAGGAAATAAATGTACACTCCATTAAGACACATATTTCCTTCTCTCAACAGACAAAAAGTTTCAAACTTATTTCAGATGCAAGATATAAGAAAACCTCCCTTTGTTTGGCAAAAAAAAAAAAAAAAAAAAAAAAAACCTTACAAAATCTGACCATGCACTGCTGTCCCAAAACCGATGACAAGCACTTAACTAGTGCACAGAATTAAAAAGTTTAGAGTTGCCATGTAAAATAGTCATGCCTAAACAAAAAAACAAGGATTGCCACATTTAGCAATTAATATTGAACAAATATTTCTATTGCCAAACACCCCTTGCAAATCCAAAGCATAATGTTTAAAGTATGTCTTTATTTTATTTGAACCACATCTTATTTATAAAAAAAAAAATCTGTAAAACCTTTAGTCTATAATTTCATGTTGAAAAAAAAATCCTACCTTTACAAGAAGTCCTTTTTACAATAAGAAATTATGGATTCATTTGTAACAAATTATAACATATTATAGGCAAAATATAACTACCAGGAACACAAGAAATTATTACTTAGGTTATAATAACTTTCAATTATGAGACAAAATATTTAACATAATTCTAATTTCAATAACTACAACAAATTTTAAGCTAATTTTTTACCATTAACATATATAAAGTTAAAATTTACTTCTAAAAATTTTTTTGATGGTAAAAATATTTATTTTGTCAGTCAATATGAAAGTTTCACAACTAAAATACCATTGATACAAAGAGCTTCAATAGATTGCTCAATAGCTTCAATTTTATAATCTCAATATATTTTTACCACTTTTACATTATTTTTTAATATATTTTATTGAATTTACATAGCTCTTTTAACTCCAACAAAAATAAACACACCAATTTATCAAGCATTAAGATTTCATTAACAATAGCATAAAGTTTGCTACATATAAATCAATTCCTATCATCTTTATTATCTTCATTAACTGAAACTTTAAAAAATTGTTCAAAGTCTAAATCAATTCAAATAATTTAACACAATTTTAAGCAATAAAAACTCATTTAAGAATGATCATAAGACAAGACAATTTAACAAATGAGACTGAACTGTATAGAGTTACATTATTAATTATTGTCAAATAAGTTAATTGCCAAAATAGCGTGAAATTTGTAGATGAGATTCACACCTAAAAAATATTTTATTGAAACACTGGAGAAATCTGTAAGGACCCAACTTACACTTTTGTATATTTATCACCCAGCTTTTCAACAAAATAAATATTCCTCTTATTTTCCCTTGAGTTATTTATTAAGTTCCGAAGGCATCAAAGGTATATAAAAGCATAATGAAAACATAGTAACATATATATGTATTGAATGCTCATGCGACAAATGCAAATATTCATAGTGCATCCCTTAGAAACTAAAGGAACACAAAAGAAAAAATTATAATAATAATAACAACATGCGTTCTAACACATCATTTGAATACTTTATCCGAGAGTTTTGTTTACTTCTCAAAAGAATGGTAAGACACGAGTTACCAAACAGAAAACATAAATTTCCCTACATTATGTTTTTAACCAATATAAGCTAAAGTTGTAGTATTGTTCTGCAAAAATATATAATTGTTTTAATTGATTTTTGTCTGATTTAATTATATATTTTTTATTCCTGTTTTTTTTAAAAATTATGACAACTTTGGCCATGAAAAAATTATGCAAATCTCATCTTTGAGAAGGATATGCACAACCAAAGGGAAATGTTCAGAATGTGGATTGAAGTTTTCCTCGGAACAATGAGAATATATTGATCATTTAATCTAATTCAAAATACCCATTTTTGGAGGAAGTTTTCATGAATTTGAAATGGGTGAAATAGATTGTGTGTGGGGGGGTGCCTAGAGGATTCATGCTTGAGAAAACGGGACCAAAAAAGACTGAGAACAGTGGTTTAAGATCAAAGAAAAACCTGTTCTTTCAAACCAGTTCATCTTAAAGAGAGAGAAAAACCCCGTTAGTGGCATGGGAGAAATCTGTTCTTCACTGTTATGAACTATTTGGAGTAATAATATATATTCTAGAGAAATTATAAAGCAGTAGACAGAATAAAAAGTAAATCAATGTGACCCTTTTATGAAATGACTGGAAACAAACAATGGCCTGAAATGAAACGAGAGATATTCCAATGCATATCTCGAAAGGTTTCAAAGGGTATTTGCGGCGTTCGAGAAGCGGCAGCGTTGATTTGAACCCTGGACCAGTGGGTCCAAAGAAAAGTTTATCGCTTTTTGTCATGACATAAGTAACTAGGTCAAAAAGGCGTATGATCGGGCTGGTTGGTAAGTGTGGTGATCGTGGTTTGCTGCCGTCGCGGAAGGATATAAGAAAGTAGAGGTAAACAGAGCGCTGGACCAATGAACGAAGAAGAGATGAAACACCGTTTATGCAAAAAAGTAAATCGTCAGAGCGACTTTCCCCTTCTTCGACTGAGGTCGTAATGTGAACAGCTTCGCTATTCTTACTGTTCTTTGATCATGATATCATTAAGTCCTGTTAGAAGTTTTATGTAAATAGTTTAAATAATTTAGTATGTGCGTTGTTTTAAATAGCAAATAAATAATATTGTTGATGAAATCAAGAGTCTTTATTTATACAACACGCCAAATGCGATAGTGGCGACCGAGGACTTTAAACATGACAATCTCTTTGCATCCGATTATTGGAAATGTGAAAAGAAATTTTTAAGTTTGGAAAACTTTTTTTAGTGCTTTCTTCATATTATTACATTAATGTAGTGGAGTATTTTCGCTTGTGATGTCTCACAATGATAGTGCAGCGGCCATCAACATTGCACGTGTTACAGTGAAAGTACCGCCCTTCTGGCTGGCGAATCCGGAGATTTGGCACCAATCCATTTAAGCAAGAATTACGATGGAGATCACAAAATTTCACCACGTTATTTTTGCGTTGTAGTCTGAAGAATTGGACATAGTTGGGGATATCATTTTGAACCTTCCGGCAGGGAAGCCATACACCGCACTCCGAACCAAACTCTGCTAACAATATGCTAACTCAGAGGAACAGCGCTTACTTGATCTCATTTTCGGAAAGCGTTTACATGACCTCATTTTCGGTTATCATAAGCCATCGCGTCTTTTTCTGGAGATGAGGAGCAAGGCAGAAAACAGGATGTAGGAAGAATAACTGAAATTCCTTTTTTCTACAGCTCTTGCCTACTCCCGTACAGCAAATATTGGCCATCTCGAATGACCAACTGGAGAAACTGAGTGAGATGGCGGATGGTATCATGGCAGCTGCAGGTCATACCTCGTCGATTCACTCGATTGACTCCGAGAACCAAGAGCTCAAAACATGCTGATGGATATTTCATCACACCAGTCTCTCCTGGAGACTCGTGAATGTTCTACCTCCCGTGAATCAGAGAGACGTTTCCGTCGCCGATCAGCCAACAGGAACTCTGGAAATCAAGAACATTGTTGGTACCACCGGCGTTTCAAACACCATGCTACGAAGTGTACAAAGCAATGTTGCTTCCTGGCGAAAAAATAGAACGGCTGTCACTTGGATTATCAGGTGGCGGCACAAAGGTGATCAATCGGTTGTATCTCTTGGATAAATCTTCTAAGTAAAATATCTGAATAATACTGGGGCTGACATCTCTGTAGTTCCTCTGACCGAGACATCAAAGATTCGTCCACCTGTTTCTCTTCAACTTTTGGCAGTAAATGGAACCGTCATTTCAACTAACGGTCAGCGTCTGTTGACCCTTGATCTTGGACTTCAAGAGTATTCCGATGGCCATTTATTATTGCTGAAGTCTCGCAACCATTAATTAGGGCAGATTTCCTTCCCCACTATGGACTGCTAGTCGACATTCACCATTGTATTTTTCAAATTTTAAGCAAATTTGTTTTAAATTTAGTATAAAATTTGACATTTATGTTTAAGTTCATAGAAAAAATTCCAATTAATATATTTCACTATATACTTTAGTTATATATTTAATAGCTATGTTTGAGGCTCAAAACATACCTAGAAATATACTGAACATTGTGGTAAAATTTCATTTCCATAAATGAAATGCTTTTTAAGAAATAAGATTTTTCGTAATAAAAAAATTAAAATCGCAATATTTCAGAAAATGCAAATAAAGATTTTAATGTTTCTTAAAAAATTTTATACTCAGAATATGAGGCTTTAATAAAAAATAATAAAGAAACTTTTGAAAATTTTCACGAAAACGATGATGTTTGGGTAAAAACATATCTTCACAAAATCAAAAGGTTATCTAAGCAATAGCACATTTCTGAAGATGGAAGTGTACAAATGGATATAGGCAGCAAAAAGATCAGCAAATACATTTGTTTGGACGCATTTTAAATCCACTGATCCACTAATTTTGTAGAGAAAAATATACATTCATGTGTCCATATACCGTTTATAAAATTGTCATAGTGTCATATGTTCGAAACACGGTGCTGCACAGAGTACAAAATTACAGTTTTTGCATTCAAACCGTGTTTCTCTTCGAATGCACTTTGCATTATCAATTTTAAAGCTACATAAATTTAACCAAGATTATACAATAAACCAAAGAAATATCATTTAATCTATTGTCTTAAGTGGAACCTTATTTTTAAATACTCACTAAAACGTTTTTTACTTCTCTTTGAACTACCCGTATTGCTCTATAAAAAAAAACCTTGTATTAGTAATATTTAGCTTAAAATTACGCCGAATCCTTTTCGTTTGCTTTATGGGGGATCCCCGAAATGATGCAATTCTGTTAGGAAAACAGAAAACTAATGTTTAGAATTGAATACAATTCCCTAGTAAATAAGAAAAACCATGCTTTTTATATGATAAAAACTGCTTTTATATGGGAATAGGTTAATAGAAACTTATAAGAGTTTTCAAAAATTTGCCATTATATTTTATATATATATTTAGGAATACAAAATGATGAATAAGGTATATTTTAACAGTACAGATTTTAAATGGAGTATGGTTTGCGAAAAAGGAGTACAAAGCTACCTAAATGACGTACCTAAATGACCTACCTACTTACCTACGGTTGGTTACGACGGATATTGTTAATTCGCAACATTGAATTAGAAGGCCAAATCCCCAATCCTTTATTATTAAAATGTATGAAAAAGTACGTGTCTTATTTTTGTATTTGTAATTTTTATTTTTTTCTCCTGAAAACCCTAATTGTAAGAGTGGTAGCTCCCAAAACTGCAGAGCCCTAAGCTTTCGCACCACTCGTCCCTGAATAAGGTCGACTATGCACTATCAAATGAAAATGCAGTATTCTGTATAAGTTTATGGCATTGCAGATTGCATTTTCCATCTATATGAGATGTACATTTTAAATCTTCTTCTACTATTTGATAACAGTGTTGTATTTATGTCCGACTCAATGTTTGTGAGTAGCAACCGCTAATCCTCATGAGCACTAATTTCTGGTTGGTTTCTTTTTTTTTTTCTGATAAGGTTCGTAACGGCACTGAATCCCCATTCTACCAAATCGAAAGACGGGAAAGCAGTCAACAGCTTCCGTATAATAACCTATAATGCAAGATGTAAAATTGGGATCTGTTTTTGTTACTAGAATTTGTGGTAAACTTGCTCAAACATTGATTTAAGCTCCTTATTTATGGATATTTCAATAAACTGCTCCTGTATTAGTATGGATTCATCTGTATTTGGGATCTGAGTTTGTCCAAGCGCAAAAGGGTTCAACACCCAGTCGGGAATATCCAAATGAAGAATGTCTTCAAATGTTTGGTTCAGGTCTGGTGTAGAGCCATTAGGTGTTGATAATAAGCAAGCAAATCTTTATCTCTAATTTGCAATTTCGAAAGATTTGGGAACAGAGAATATTCTCTTCTTCCCAAGTTTTGTTTGTGCAGAAAAGGTTTGCAACAAACGCAGATATTATGCTTTTAGTTTTGATTAAATTTAATTAGTTTCAAATTAGTTTCGTTAAATTTGGCAAATAAATCAGTCATATAGACTACTCCAATTTTTGAGTTAATTAATTGTGTCGCAAGTCATTGTGTTTGAATTCCAGGGATTACAACACTAAATCAAAGAGCGCATAAATTAATTTAAACATGTACTTTTAGATAACAACGTACTTCTGTGTGAAGTAGTAAACGATTATAGTCTTCATCGCTTTCCAAAGAAATTTGAGCAAATAATCACTCATTGAAGGCAGTCCTTTAGATTTTATTAACCTCTCTAATGACATAATCTAGTGACCCATGCAAACGTACACTAAGATTTCTTGCGACTAAAATGCATTATCTAGAACTATTAAATCATAAGCGTGTATCAGTGGATTCTTTTTTATTTTCGTTTTTGAGGGAATATTTTAGTTTTTTATTGTTATTTCGATATTATTTTGATGTTATATAGTTGTTATCGTGTTGATGGAAATTCAAAGCTTAAATTTATTGAAATAAATTGAACAATAACTATAAGTTTTAGTAATAAGATTTAAACAAGTTATACACACCGTTGTAACTACAAGTGACAAATCAGTGGAAATAACTTTTGTCAATGTTCATTCACAAAAGGGATTACATAATGCTTAGTACTTAAGTAGCATACCGTATTTTAAGCCCCCACCTATATTTTTATTTTACTCAGGACGTAAAAATTGCTACTATTTTATTTATTATATATTTAAATTTTCATAATAATAAAAAGGGATCACAATTTTATTATTTTATATTAAGTCTTGCGGGGATATCCCCTAACGTTGTTAAGGACTCAGAAATCAATTTCAATTTTCCACAGATTCCTGGAAGGATATCGGGGACCCTTGGGGGTACGTAGGGACCACTTTGGGAACCACTGCTTTAACAGAAGATAAATTGTAAGGGATTTTACTCAAATGGATATTTTTTAAATTTGAAACTTCAAATAATTAATAATCAAAAGTATCTGTACAAATGTACAGCTGATAATTACGCATATAAACAAATATAAATATGTGCAAATGCTTTTATATACTAATTATTCGAAAAATGATATTTGAAAAGAGTTGAACTTGAGGGAAAGCCCTCATTCAACTTCTCTTTGAAGGAAATAGTAATTGAACGATTTAAAACTTGGATGTGTTTTAGAACTTAGCATTACGAAACTAGGGATCGTATTTAAGTTGTCTTGAATACCTAGTTTTGAAACTGTAAAAAAACTAATAGATTTAAAAAGTTTTTTTATTGTTTTTTTTATCAATGCATAAGAACTTTTTTCAAGTAATTTAATACAGAAGCTTAAAAATTATTCATTTATAACTGCTAAAAAGCTTAAGAAGTTTTTGATTTTGTGGCATTCGTTTTTTTAAAATTTTTATTAATTTTTGACATATTATTCGTTTATAATTATTTTATAAACTTAAAGTAGTGATTAAAGGTTAACACTCTGCACTGACCCTCTCGGACAAAATCCGGCTCTACAAACAAATACTCAGATACAATCTCCTATTTTCTTCTCCCGAGTGAGGCCAAGTGCCCCCCCTCCGTCCCCACATACATTAAAAAATCCAAAATCTGCAAAACAAACATTTAGAATAATAACAAATTCTCTTTGTTATGTCAGAAATTCTGTCATACAAAATCCGTCAAATAAACAGCCACATCAACTATCTATCCAGACTCTTCATTTTTTTTAGCTTGTTAATTATATTAATCCACTATAAGATTCCAGCTTTTACTTGCATATAATAACTTTCCTTACCATATCAACCTTACAATAATTATTGCCATCTCATTTCTCCATAATCATAAGCTTTCCAACTGAAACATTTTAACAATATCCTAACCCAACAGCATATACAAAACCCAAACTGAGCAACTGCTCCCCATCCTCTTTTCCCCATGATTTACTACTTCATTTTCAAGAACTATTCCTCCCTCAGTTTGACAACTGAGATTGTAACGCCTGCCCGTTCCGGGCTGCCTCTTGTGCCATAGCTAAATTCAATGATTAAACACTAAGACACAATAAGTTAATCAAAGAGACACTAGAACAATATTTACGGAATTTATTAACTTCTAATTAATATAACAACAATTATTAATGCTCTCCCGGGCAATGATTTTACTACCTTAATTCAACCCACCAATAATAATCTAACAGACTCTTACCACTAAGCCTTCCTCGACCGCAACTCAGACTCTGGATCAACTGTTGAACACTGGAATAACTAAATCTTTTGAATCACTCCACTTTAATCCAATCACCCACTTCAACCTCTCTTTCCACCTCTTTCAACTCCTCCTTCAACCTCTCTATCCACCTCTTTCAGTCGGAGCTTATATATTTCCTAACTCTCCCACTTCACTTCATTTCTACCTGCTTTCTACCTACATATTCACGTTTCATTTTTGGTTGGGCAAAGGTTATTTAGCAAAAGCAATCAATCTTAATTAAAAGTCCCCAAGGTTAGTGAAGAGAAACAGCGAATAGCCTAATGTCACAAGATTACGCTGAAGTCCAAGTAATAAATCATTCTAAAAGTAGCTATTATACATCTTCATACTTCTTTCTCTCTCTTCCTAAACACCTTATCATCATGAATAAACTTCACAATTATTTAAATACTGAAATTGTAAAATTAAAAATTATAATTAGCAAAAAAGAGAGGGAGAGAGATAATTGTAATAGCTATATATATAGCAATTGTAATATATATATGTGTGTCTATCTGTCTGTCTGTTACCGGCAAAGTTTGAAACCGGCATTCTATAGAATGCTGAATGAGAAACTGTCAAAGTGTGAAATACATCTCCGATTAGCTTAGAATATCACGTGACAAGGCATGTGACTTTTAAAGAGTGACTCTGGCTTAAAACTTGTCTGTTGAACTATGCGGTTTGTTTGATAGTGTCAATTAGGTAATTTTACTTAAATTCGTTAAACGAAAAATTATTTTTTTACTGTGCTCCACAAAAAGGGTGGAGCAAGCTGTAGTGGTGGAGAAGGAGTCATGATCTATATATATAAAAACAACGATTTGACAATGCGCTGTCCAAAATTTAAGTTAACGCTGCAATAATTGGAGATAAAAACCAACGTTTTTAAAAACAACATTTTTTATGGTGGCAAAGTTTATTAAAGAAAATTATTGAAATATTTGTCAAAGCTGGTCGCAAATATCTAAATATTGCATTGTTAGGCAAGTAGGAACGGTTTCCAAAATTTCAAAGCTCTAGCTTGATGGAAAGTTTGTTAAATTAATGATAGAAAATTTGATGATGCACTGATACACACACCAAGTGAAATACATAAAAACGGTAAAACTAAATAAAATTAATTAATTCATCAGGTAAATTAAACGGTTGGAATGTAGTTTAACCCAACCACCGATTGGCGACAAGAATTATTTGGTGGTATTTTGCCAAATGTAGCTACCCTAGTCCGTTTTACGGACTTAACGTTCAGCCAAAAAAATTCGCCAAGTTTGGTGCCAATTTATAAATCGCGCCAAGTGGCTGGGCTAAACTGCATTATTAAAGAAAATATTAGTTAAAACTTGTCACAAATGTCTAAATATTGTATTGTTAGGCAAGTAAGAACGATTCCCAAAGTTTCACAGCTCTAGCTAGATGGGAAGTTGGTTAAATTAACGATCGAAAATTTGATGACACACTCATACACACCAAGTGAAATAAGTAATAATTTTTAACTTTAAATTTTACTTAAAAAGAGACATTATTGAGCGTATTAAAAATTCATAATACTCATAAAATCAAAACATGTATTTCAAAGTTTGTAAGTCATTCTATTAAAAAAATGGGAACCAGAATTCAAAAAAAATTATTGTGATATGACACGGCGCCAAATATTGGAATCTTTCTTTCTTGCAAATGATTACTGACTAAAAGTCAGCAACCCTTAATGTCTCCCCTTTGTGAGTAGAAAAGTTTTACGATATCTCATGTGGTGTACGTGGAAATCCCGGTGTTCCCAGAGGGGGAAATAAATGTTTTCCTGAATCCTAAAAGCGCTGAGGGGAAGGGATATTTCGACTTATTAAAATTTTTGAAATATTAGTTAAAACTTGTCGGAAATATCTAAATATTGCATTGTTAGGCGAGTAAGAACGATTCCTAAAATTTCAGAGCTCTAGCTTGATGGGAAGTTGGTTAAATTAACGATTGAAAATTTGGTGACACTCTCTCTCACACCCACCCACCTATCAAGTGAAATTCAGAAAAACGTTGTAAAAAAACACTATTTTTTAACCGAAATTTCTTAAGCCAGAATTAACCAGAAGTTAATAAATGATATACAAAACGCCAAAATGACTACTAAGAAGGAACCCAAGGACTATTGGTTTCTGAATCACTTTGGTGTAATGATTGTAGAAAACAAAAGTAAACCCATTTTTCGTGTTGAAGAAGGCATCAGAACTAAGCAATATTACGCTACGGTCTCAGAGTTATTTCATATACTTCATGAAGTTCATTTGGCTATTGGACATGGAAGGCGTGATAGAATGTAAAAAGAACTTTCAACCAAATACAAAAACGTTACGTGTTATAATATTGAACTCTACATCCACCTTTGTGAAACTTGCCGAAAAATTCCTGAAAGGCATTAAAAAGGAATTGATATGAAACCTATGATTTTTTTCCGAAATTAATTCCTATTGTCAGGTAGATCTTATTGACTTACAGTCTCAGCCAAATAGAGAATACAAATTTATTATGGTGTACCAAGATTATCTCACAAAATTTGTGATTCTTAAGTCTTTAACGTCAAAAATAGCTGAAGAAGTAGCCCATAACCTAGTGGGTATATTCTCGTTGCTTGGAGCGCTATCTATATTACAGTCTGACAATGGTAGGAAATTTGCCAATAATGTGGTAACCAGCTTGAAAATCGTCCATGGGATGCCTCACCTTTCACAAAATCAAGGTAGTGTAGAAAGAGTCAATCAACATATCGAAAATATGCTCTGTACTTCATTTCGTTCAGTTTATGGAAAATAGATCTTAATATTCCGGGATCAAAAGTACACCATATGAAGTTCTTTTTCACTCAAAACCTAATGTAGGGCTTACAATGTCTTTTCTATCAGAATATGTCTTAAAAGACATAAATTCAGAGAAGTTACTAGAAAAAAATAACAGAAAGTGTCCTAACAATGAAAAAAGGTGAAGCGAATCAGATTATCTAAGAAAAAGAGCCTGTTTTAAAATACATGGATGAGATTGTAGTGGACAGTGGATTAAACCAACATGACAAGAAGACATATTTCCGAAGAGATTTCTTTTTTTGATACCGGTTGTGTATGTTTAAGGGAATTGAGTCGTGCACTTGCATGCAAAAAGTGTCGTCAAAAATTCCTACCTTCTGTGGCCATGCAAGTAAAGATGATAAAATGGATATTTTGTGCACCCTTTGCTTAAAACTAATAACGTTATTGAATGTAAAATAAATTCTAAAAGCAATTTGGAAATGGAAGACAAAAAATGAAAATGAATTTGAAAAAAAAAAAATTCTTACTTCATCTTTGGGAACGTTTGACGATTTTCTGTTCCTGACATCGACAAAGGGAGAAGTGATTCGCGCAATATTTTAGCAGTTGTAAGGAGTATGACAGAAAATGGTTTCTACCAACCTGGAATTTCTGAAGGAATTAAAACAAGTACATGAGTTCACAATTCACTTTGAGCCTTAAGAACTTGCTTAGAGTTGAAGATATTCCCTGACCATAATAAATTCCTCTCCGGTCATACTCAGTTCAGTGGAAGCACCCTATGATTCGTCAAATGTAAGTATTCGACAAAGTGTCAAAATCTGAAATGTCTCTGCTTGAAAAATATTATGAAATTTAATTCAAAATATCATTCAAGCCTATCATGTTGCAACAAGTACATTAAATTTAATTCCTTAATTTTTATGTGAAAGTTTTGTTTCTCTTAATCAGAAAGGCATTAATTTTGTTTTGTACAGATTTATTTTCCTTTACGTATTTTGATCAATTTTTTTATTGGCGCTCGCATTATTTTTTCAGAATACCATTTGAGATTTTCAGAAATGCATATCATTTATATTATAGCCTTATCATGACCTTTTTTCATACTATGCCTAAATAGCGTTTGTCATTCTATAGAATGCCTGGGTATTATATACAATGCCAGCTTTTCATACATTCCCGGTAACACACACACACACACACACATATACATATGATACAATTATAATCTACTTGCAATTAGTATGACAATTTACATATTAAAAATATTACTTACTAACCTCAAGTTCTCAAAATCTACACTGCAGCACTAATATGTAAAGATAGAATCATTTACCGAAGCAAGTAAGGTAAAAGTAAAATTATACAAAAAACATGTAGTAATAAAAAAATTCTCATTTTGTACATATTTCATACATCCTCACTCTCTTCACTTTTCTTCTTTCTTTTTCCTATTTTATGTCAAATAATGTGTGTTATGAATACACAACAGTAATATGATAGATAAATTTTAAAAAAATAAATTTTCATAATTATACACAAAATCAGATTAAGAAAATTGTCTTAAGGTTCCCGTCTACCAGTCATTTTGATTTTGTGGAAGTAGTGTTAATCCTATGGAATTTCAACTACCGTTCTCTAATCTTTACTATTTTGTCCATTTGAAAGCAATAAAGTGCATCTGGAAGAGCAAAAAATAATAAACGCTTCTGCAATTTACTGTTTTTCTCCGATTTTTAAAAATATTTTTTAAAATTTTTTAAAGACTGGAAAACTCACAAACAAATCATTAAAATAGGTTAAAATTATATTTAAAAGTCTGAGGGTGAAAGTAATTCCGCAGAAGCTTTCATTATTTTTTGCTCTTTCAGATGTACTTTATTGTTTTCAAATTGATCAAATAGTAAAGATTTGAGAATGGTAGTCGAAATTCCATAGGATTAACATTACGTCCATTAAATCAAAATGGCTGGCAGACGGGAGCCTTAAGGACTAGCGCTTACGATTCATTTGATTGTTGTTGTTGGTTGTGGTCTCATAAATGTAACTTACATCCCATTTTATGATGAACATGAAAATATGATTACCACTTGATGAGAACATGATTTTATAAGCTATAACTGAACATTTATCATGAATACTATCGAACAAGAAGAATGTTTTGTAGTATTGAAGAATACATTCATTGCCGATTGATTGTATGGTTAAGGAATTGCCCTAAATCAAAAGTCTTTCAGTAATATTTTTTTAAGTTTATTAAACTTTTTACACGAAAATTTTGACTAGAAGTTATAATTTTAAACCACTGCTGCTAAAAAAAAGTTCTATTCCACTTTTATTTACTGATTTGGTTATTTTTTTTTATCTACATTTATCTATATTTTTTATTTGGTGTATTTGGTTTTGTGTTCTTGTTTTTCTTCAAAAGATCTCTAATTTGATTTATTCTATTTAGAAAAGTATGCATTTTCTGTTCTTTAATAATATAAGTTTATATTCCTTACTCCAAAAACTGTTGGTATTTTTAGCATTAAATACAAAAAATACACCACTGCAGAAAATATTAAAAAAAAACTATACATCTTCAATTATATTTTATTTTTTGAGAAATATATTTTTAAGGATTAAATTAAAAATATACAAAATATTACAATGAAAAAAAGCTAAACGAAATACACTTTATACTAAATTCTTTTTATAAAAGCTTATATAAAGTATTAATTAAAAATAATATTTTAGTTAAATACGAAACTTCCCAACAAATGGTACATCTCAAGAGAAAAAAATAAGGAAAAGAAAAAAGAAAAAATGGTGCCAATCGTACTGTAAATACTGTCCCCTGCTTTGAAACGAGAAATAAGTGTTTAAACTAGTTATACGAATCCAACCATCACATTTCAGTAATTATATTTCAATTGAAGTATAAAATAAGAACAATCAAAATTTCAGAAACGAGTAGAACTTCAAATTAGAATAAAGTAAAAAGTAAGCAAATGCATTAAAACCAAAATAAATAACCACTGAAATTAAAATAATCTAAGCAATTTATATTCACATTAACAGGTATCTAATAATAAACCTTAGAAATCAGAATTTTTATCTCTTGCAATATTATTGTGGTCATCTCTATCCAATATGGCGTAATAAACATTGTAAAATCACCATTCTATTGACTGATTAATTAAATGTACAAAAATAAAGAATTTACTGAAAAATACTTTTCTAACAAAATCTTTTTAGTGACTGACAAAAAGCAAACCACGTATTTTTAAATTTAATGATTTCAAAAAATGTTTGGGAATAGAGAGCAAAAAAATAAAAACCTAACAGAATAGCGACGCTACTTCCAACGAAAAGACTATTGAATCGAAATTTTATGATGAATCCTTTCCCTCCTTTAAGCTCAATTAAAAGAATTTTAAAATAACAAGCAAAGTAAAACATAAAAAAGCAAAACAAGCATTCGAGGTTATCAAAAAAAAAAAAAAAAAAAAAAAATTATAGATGTTTTCAAAATTAAGGCATCGATCTGTTTGAGGAAATTAAAAAAGATACTTATCTTATAGCGCAGTAGTTCCTAACCTTTTTCTCCTTGCTAACTTCTAAAATCTGAAAGGAATTGGCGAACTACTCGAGTAATCGTTAGTGATTGATAAGCAAACAATACTATTTAGTAGAACATTTTTTCCATGTTGCACAATAGTTCATAACAGGAAACGAAAATCATCATTGTATAATCATAAAACATCTGAATATAAACATTTACAAAAACTAAAATGATAGTTACAAGAAAATGAATATAAAATCAATTCAGCAAAACAACTAGTTCTTAAATAAGTATGTGCTAACTTAGAAAAAATATTTAATGGAGGGGGGGGGAATATTTGATTTATAAAAATGTCTAGTCAGCAATCTTTTTAAGCCAAAGAGTATCGATTATGTAAGGGGACAAATGAAATGAGTGATCAATAAAAATGCTTGAGCTTCAGATTTCAATTCAAACAAGCATATCAAAACTAAATCACGAGAAAGTCATTTAACTTCTGTGTGATGTAGGTAAGAAGCACGAAAGCTTTCAAAGTCCTCACAAAACGCATGGAATATATGGCAAATTATGCACGCGATTATGTAAATTTATGGTTTTTACATCATTATTTAAAGTGATAGATAACTATGCAGGAATACGCTTATATGACAGTGAGTGTCTATGAATACAGCAAAGGGTCCACTCAGTTTCCTCGCTGATCTTCTTTACCCCTTCCCCTTTTACGAGATCAGAATGTCTTAATGCCATTGATTTTGCATCATCTGACAATTATTAAAAGATAAGCTCATTTCCATTTTTATTTCAAAATAATCCTTGACCATATGGAAAATCGTTTCTCCAGTTCTATAAATTTTCAAAGGTTTTGCAAATCGTAAAACTTCTTGAATGAAATTATTAAAAATGTATCTAAGGTAAACAAGTAATGCTGCAGAATTTTCTACAATGGTCGATTCGTCAAGCAAGATAGCAAAACAATCCAAATTTCTTTATTTTCAAAAATACTCTAAAAATTATTTGCCTTACCATTAATTATACTTGACTCTGCAGTGTTTGATAAAAGAAACAGGTCAACAGGAATTTTCTCCAAGCCAGCAAAGAAAAAATTATACAAACTTAATATATATATATATATATACATATATATATATATACATAAGCATATATATATATGTGTGTGTGTGTGTAGGATTTTCCAGCTTATTATCAATTTGATAACTGCATTTTCAATGATATTGTAAAACTAGTTCCTCAGTTGTTGGATAGATTGCACCGCGAAACGGTGTCATGTGATAGCTCAAGCATTACGTGACACCTATTTTTGAACAATACTGAGAAGAGCTTCTCTCTCTCTCTGCCTTTTCTCGTCACCTGATGTAGCTAAACTCCGAACGCCTGTGCGCGTTTCAACGCCCGTCATCAATATTGCCTAAATTTTGGCTGCCATTCATCTTCCATCAAGAAACTAGTTCTCTAAATCGAAATAACCTGTAATAGCAGCTTTTGCAGATGTTCCTTTCATCTCTCCTTCTAATAAACGAAGTAAAACAATCTCAAGCCTCATCATTGCATTGATAAATGTCATCACAGAATCCGGAAATGAATCACCCCCCCCCTTTGATAACCAGCCTTTTGCTTAAGAGTAAACCAGTGGAGATTCAGGATGTTCACACTCCCTACAGATTTTGATTGCCTCACCAGGAATAAACATCTTCAAATTTTATCGGTCCTTCTAGAAGAAAATGTGCGCTCTAACAACGATAATCTACAACAAGAATTGCCAGTTTCCAGTGACAACAAACATCCCTCTACATTGAAAATTTGTGCCTCATCCACATTCATTTCTGCAGTTTTTCTTTGACTACGAGATATCGTCATATTCTTTGATCACTTCTTCGTTTGTGTTTGTGATAATTTTTTTCCACTCAACCATTCCGTGAATACCGTCAGTGTGATCTTCGTCCAGTCATCTAATAATTTATCCTCTAAAACAGAACGGATATATATATATATATATATATATACAGAAAGAGAGAGAGAGAGAAAGAAAGGGACTCTAACTTGAGTGTTGAGATTTCATAGTTTTTAAATTATAGAAGAAAATCAGTGTGAAGCAAAAATGAATTGAAACGTGTTATTTCCTAAGTGCATATATTTTTTTAAAATTGCAATAATTGAATTCAAAACCTGAGAAAGTATTTTTATTATTATTATTGTGCGTGCGTGCGTGGTCGTATATGTGATCGTATTTCAATTCAGTTTCGTTCCTAGACGCCTAAAAGAATAAATTTATAAAAAATTAAACTTCCTCTTTCAAAGAATGAAAACATTCCAGCTTTATCATGGGAAAAACACAACATTCGCTAAAGCAATTATGTCAGTGATTTTGTATCGGCGAGTCTCAAACAATGTTAACTTATTACTTTGTAAAAAAAATTAAGTTTTGCAGGATAGTGAATTCAAAATAAAGCACATCGAAAGTGTATGCTCAAAATAGTTGTTTTCATTATTTTTTATTCTCTGTTTGTTCCAAATGAATTACTTCATATTCTTTCACGATCTGTTTAGTTCTTGTTGAAGATTTTAATGAAGGGACTTCAGAATAATGCGATAAATAATTCTTTTTTTATGTACTTTAACAAATCATAGATTTGAAATAGTCTGAATGAAAGTTGAAATGTTTGTAATATTTTCAACAACTTATCTATTTCAAATATCCTTGCATTTACATGATTGTGTCAGTATATATTCTTGATATATATCTAGATTTTCTATGCAAATTAATTAAACAAAGTTCACTATAATCAGCGTGTTTTATATTAAAATGACTTTCTATTATTATTACACAAAAACGATTAAAGGATATATTTTTAAGTTAATAGTTTCCATTTAACGATTAAAGTATAAATTTTTAAGCTAATAGATTGCATTTAACCATTCACATATTAATTTCAAAATGTCATACCTCGCTAAAGAACGTAGGGAAGATATGTGTATTTTTGTGGAAGAATTAGATCTAAGGCCTGACTCTCTCTCTTCATTGACAATTAAGAAACTTAGGGACTAATCATTAAATATACAGATCATGATGAGTAATTCACTAAAAATTTAATTCGAGTATAATAGGGCAGCGAAAAACAAAAGAAATTGATTGGCGAAACTGAAAATTGAAAATTACTTGGCAAGAAAATATCCAAATTTCTCCATAAATATGAAGTTAAAAAACACTTTAGCTTATATTTAATCTTATCAAAACGTCAAGTGCAATGACCAAGTTGCCATTCCTAAAGAACATTAGGTTTCATATATGTTAGGTCTCTTACCTTCCAAAATTTCTTACATCGTCGCCCGTGAACCAGAGAAAATAGCAAACAACCAGGGACTAGGAACACAATTTAAATTAACGCCTGAAAAGTTTCGCCAGTTATTTGCCACACATCAAAAAGTTTATAGCCACATTTGAACCGACTTTTATCACGAACTTTTAACATATTTGGACGAATGGACGTCAGGGTAAAAAATCGAATCTTTTGAAAAATTAAGAAATTTGATCATCTCAGATTAAATGAAACGTAGAGCTCCTATAGACTTCAAACAACATTTCCTAGACGAATGGACAACGATAAAAACGCTCAACGAATTAGAAGAAAAATTTGAAGAGTACGAGACACCAAGATAACATTAAATCAAAAGCCAGTCACTATGTATTTTAGGGGGAAATAAGATTTTAGAATACCAAAAAAATTTCGACAATTTGAATCGCCATGAAAATTCGAGCAGGACAGATCAAGTAAAAAATTTGCAGCGATCACAAATTACAATAGTCATCATGAAGCTGAATCATTTAGTCACAGAAATTATGAAGGAAAGCACGAAAATTCAAATCGACGGATCCAAAATCGAATTCTCAGGAGAGATAGATATTCAAGTTCTGATGTTTCTAATCACGCTCAAACGAATTACTCCAAGTTTAGAAGATTCAACGATTCTGCGAAAGAGCCAAATACAAGCCAGCCGAAGAGAAAAACGAATTTCACGAGAGAAACAAGTAAGCCTATGGCAACATGTGCCACTATCAGTCAAGAAAGTCTACGTACCAAAGAAAAAAATTTTGGAAACAAGAAAATTACTGCATTTATTGACATCGGTAGTACCGTCAATCTAATACGACAAAATACCAGCAGAAGAATCATCGATCCAACGAAACTAGAGAACAACAAAATTCTCTTAACCAGCATAGTTGAAGCTCAAGTCACTACCATAGGATATTTCGAACAAGAACTTCAGATGGAAGGAGAAAACTATTTATTAACTTGGCAAGTGGTTCCTACAACAATACTGAAGTTTGAAGCAGTCATAGGTATAGATATTTTAGAACGAGCAACAGTCAACTTCATAAAGAATAGTATGGAATTTATTAAACATGAAAATCAAGCATTCCTGACGCAAATACTAGCGGAAAACGTTTGAAAAAGCAGAACAAGGAGATCCTGAAATCAAAAAAGAACTTACGAAAATGATTGAAAGCTAGAAGTCTGAAAAGATAAGAAGCACCGACTTCACCATGCTAATTATTTTGAAGGATGATGAACCAGTTTGTCAATCACCACGTCGATTAGAATTTACGGAAAGAGAAGAAGTAAAAACATAGATAGAAGAATGGCTTATAGAAAGCATTTTACGCCCAAGCACATCAGAATATGCCAGCCATGTCGTAATGGTCAAGAAGAAAGATGGCACTTGAAGAATGTGCATCGATTACCGAAAACTAAACCAAAAGTTTGTGAAAGGCAAATTTCCTTTACCTCTCATCGATGTTTTAGACACTCTACAAGAAGCAAAAGTTTACTTCTTCGTTAGATTTATGAAACGATTATTAGATTATTAGTTTTGCCACGTTAACATTAATGAAGATTGCAGAAAATTCATGTCTTTAATTGTTCCAGATTGACAGTTTGAGTTTAACAAAGTTGCTTTTGGACTAAGGACGAGTCCTGGTGTTTTTCAAAGCTATGTCTCGAGCCTTTTTAGTGACCTCACTCGGAAAGGAATTTTAGCTGGTACATGGATGACCTCATTGTTCCAGCCAAAAAGGAAAAAAGAAGGATTTGCTAAAACTTAAAACTGTGTTCGAAGTTGCGAAGAAGTATGATCTAGAGATAATTTTTAAGAAATGTCAGTTCCTAATGCAAAAAGTTGAATAAGTTGGTCACATAGTCGAGAATGGAACCGTCAAATCGTCAGTAGTGAAGACATTAGCAGTTAAGAAATATCCAGATCCAACGACAAAAAAAGAAGAAAGTACAAAACTTTCTGGGATTTACTGGATACTTCTGCAAATACATCAAAGACATCAAATCTACTATATATCAAAGAATTCTAGTCCAACTGAAGAGAAATAAGACAGTTATGAGTTAGAAGTTCTAGCAATTATTACAGCATGGAAGAAATTTCGAGTACATCGCTTGGGTTAAAACTTCAAGATAGTCACGGATTATTCAGCGTATCAAAAGTCTATACATAAAAAGTATTTGATTATATTTATAACCAGATAGGCTCTTTAAATGGAAGAATTTAATTACGAAATAGAACATAGAACTGGATCTAGAATGCAGCACGTAGATGCTCTGAGCAAACACCCAGTCATGATAATCAGCAATGATACATTCATAGTGAAACTAAAGAAAGTACTAGATGAAGATGAAAGAATTAAGACGTTGAAAACCCTTTTAGAGAAACCAGACTCTGAAGACATTTTTTGAACGAAATGGGATACTTTACAAGTATTTAAACGGTTGATAACTAATCGTAGCTCCAAAAGAGATGCAAGTTGAATTAATTAAATTAATTAGGCCATTTTTAGATGCGAAAAAAGAAGGAATTGTTAAGTAAGAATGATTTATTCCAAATTTAATGATATAGGTTAAGAATGTGATAATTAATTGTATACCATACATTTTAACTAACAAAAAGAGTGGCAAGATGAAAGGTTGCTTAAACCCTATTCCGTAAAAGACAATCCTTTAAGTACGTACCATGTCGATTTCCATTGGACCGTTACCATTAACAAACAAAAATTTTCAGTATATTTTTACTGTCATAGATGCATTTATTAAATTCACTTTGTTATATCCTGTAAAGACTGTATCTTCTGAAAGTGCTTTAAAGAAATTGAAAGTATAGTAAAAGACCATCAGAAACCACGTAAGAATTATATCAGATAAAGTATCAGTGTTTACTTCTGAAGCATTTGTTGATTATTGTACGGAAGAAGGTATACAACATCTACCAATAGTTACATGTGTACAACGGGGAAACAGTCACTTCAAAAGAATTCATAGCACACTTATTTCAGTCTTGACTAAGTTAACCTTGGATGACTGCACCAAATGGTACAAATACATCAATAGACAATAAAGAATCCTTAACAGCACTGTTTGTCGAAGTAAAAAAGGATGACCATTTTAAAATTGATTACATATTTTGCTCCATGTACAGTATTGTTAAATTTTAGGATGCACTTTTCCTTCCATTATTATTTGTTGTTATTCTTTTAGCATAATGTCCATTGCTGTAGTTTAACTGGTAAATAGTAGCTTGATGTTATATAAAAGAAGAATAAAATATAATTAACAAAATTAATTAATTAATGAAGATTAGCAAAATTCCAGGACAGATGGAAACCAGCTCTATTAGTAGGGTCCGAAGTCTGTAGGGTATTCCAGCTAATTCCCATTTTCATTTTAAATAGAATTGTAAAATTTGGTCATCATTTACTTGATAGATGGCACCACTAGTCGGCATCATCAGTGGCACTCAAAAAGCACCATCTTTTTTGTAGTAAAAAGGGAAACAACACGATCGAGGAGTGAACAGCTCTTCCCCTTCTTGTTATGAATAAATGAATTTTCTTTGCTGAGTGCCAATGAGCATTTGAATGTCTTACGCGAGCATGGTAAGCTTAGTTATTCTATCCTTTAAAGATGTCCTGAGTTAAAAGTAATATATTTCCTTGTGAATTGTTTCCCCTTGTTAATTTTCTCTCTATCCTTTTCATAATAAAGTATCAGTTCAACCAAGAGTCTCATTTTTAGATTTAGTAATTAATTTGAAGTCCAGTCACACAACCCGACAAAAATCCCTAAGGCAGCGAACTCCTTACGCATTTAACGTAATTCTTTCAGTCTTGATCTCTTTTGGATCCTCCAGATATACGTCTCTCTCTCTCTTTATATATATATATATATATATATATATATATATATGTGTGTGTGTGTGTGAGAGAGAGAGAGAGAGTGTGAGAGAGAGTAGAGATTGGCCTCTCAACATAATGCAAGGAACCATGCTTATTTTAAGAGTACAATTTGCTTATTAATTATTGAAAATTTTAAAAAACGACGAACATGAATTTTTGCGTTCTTACATCTCGAGACCTTACATGCTTTACTGCTGCCTAGTGGGGTAATTCCCACAACCAGCCAACCGACAATATCACCTGTCCTCATCTGAGCCTATAATCTATTCGATTCCAGCGTATCACAGGCGATACGCTCGTGTTAGCTCTCCTGTGCCCAGCGTATCACGGGCGATACACTTCGTGAGTGTCTCCTACGGCCCAACGTATCAAAAGAGATACGCTTGATGAGAACGTTTTATTTGATTTTTTAATGTTATTATATGGCGTAACAATACCACGAAATCTATATAGATAGGTTATTTGGAGTGTTGATCTTGGTGATATGGGCTTGGATTTCACTTCTGGCTACCAGGAGGGGGGGGGTAATTGTTAAAAGCTCGTGTTGCGGCGTGGATCTTTAAATGTAATGACATGATTTAAAGAGTGCACTTGATTTCGGTTTGCTTTTTTCTTTCTTCCTTGCTTCTTAGAAGTTCGAAGGAGAATTTATGGCCCTTTATGGGGGTTAGGGCCTTTGGTAGCAGATGTTCGCAGCTGTACGTTTCATTCGGTCTGTTTTTATTTGTAGAGACAGTCATGGCGAAAAGAAAGTGTTTATCTGATACTGAGATTTGCGAAATAATAAATGAATCTGACAGTAATGTTAGCGAAAATAATACAAATCTGTACATTGACATTAAAGTAAAAAAATATAAAGGGGGGGGGACTAAGATGTGCTATTTGCTTAAAATCTTGCGTGAAGTGTTAAAATATGTGTATAAGACATGTGACGTTGTACTATGCATTGAATTTTTTTTTATAAATATACCATACAGCAAAATAAGATTTATCTTTTATATCTATATATTCCATATAATGGCACATCATTGCACCATGAAATTTATGTAACATATGTAAACATATTTTGTATTTTCTTAAAAGTATGATTTCTTATGTAATTTTATTTATAAAACATTCAATTTTTGATTAAATCTTTTTTTTCTTTTTGTATATATTAAGTTTAATGCATTTTAAATAATATATGTAAATACCAAAACATTTTAATAGATAGCCGATTTTAGAGGAATTTTTTTTCACGAATTAGGCTTAATATCTAAAATCATCTGGGCACAGCGTGTCACTCTGCGGTAAGAAGCCGCGGGTTCAACGAAGCACTTCTTTTTTCTCCCTCCGGTAGCGAAAGGTATAAACGTATAATCAAAATAGCGATATACGTATAAATAAAAACACTAAGAAAATAACAAAATTAAAGTAAGAACATACTATTTTACTAGATAATTAATAAATCGTTGAGTATTATCTATTATGATAATTCAAAATTTTAGCTACTATATATACAGAATCTGAAAAATTAAAAAGAAAAATTAGCACATAAGAAATACAAGCAGTGCAAAAGACTAAAAGACAGAATATTTGTTTTAGAAAAGAGAGATAAAATTTTTCTCAGAGTTAGGACGAAAACGTCATTGCAGGAGTTAATCAGGTAATAATGGTGCCATCAGCACAAGTGCTAGTTTTCCCTCATCCTTCGAAAATGTCACACTTTTGAACATTGTAGAATTTAAACGCTCTACTTGTCTATTTGCTCTTGATAATCTAGTAAGGATTTGGAAATTTTATATTTTTTTGGTAACACAATAATCTTGAAATTATTTGGAAATAAATGCGGTATCACTATCAGTAATAATACGAGATGTATTGCCAAATATGTATTTTTATTTTCTAATTTTACAATAATTTCGGTAGCACCTGTATACTTCTGAGAGTAAAGTCGTACGAATTTCATGAAAGAATCAATGACGGCAAAAACATTTTTTGAATCCTTACTGGTGGTAAGGGGGCCTAAATAGTGAACGGGATATTTGTGTTGAGGAATGGCTTCTTTTTCGATAGGGTGTAGTAGAACATCTTGTTTCCCACACTTGCGATAAATCAAAATACAACGAACACAATTTTAATTGAAACAATCTATTTCTTCTTTAACTTTTGGGACATAGAATTGATGTTTTAGTGCTTCTTCGGTTCATTTGGAAGTATAGTGCCCGCGCCCGTGAGCATTCCGTGTAATGTAGTTCTGCATATTCTTAGGGAAAACGAGTAGCTCTTCACCAACAATAAACATGTAGAATATATCGGAATTTAGAAGGTAATCATTATAGGGTTTAATTTTCAAAAGTTCTTTAATAATTTGGTTTTCAGTGTCTTGATCTTTTCTTATTCTTGTCTTGTTCTTGTAACTACTTGATTTTTGCAGCGAGACTGTCTTGTATGATCATAATTTGGTAACAATTTAACGCGTCTATGTGATTTATTTTGGGCCTGAAGGATGTTATATTTCTCGTACAAAGTCTTGTAGTTGCAATGCCTATCACGCTATTCGATTTCACAATTCATCTTTCATTAGTACCATCGTGAATGCATTGCAATCAGGAGAATATTTTGAAATGTTTACCTAACAAGTAGAGTCGAAACTCTTTAATGGTTGGTTAGTAGATAAAACTTCAAGTTCATAACTGTTGTGTATTGTTTTGGCGTCTGACTTTTCTTTACTAATAAAATCTGTTGTATGAAGCGCATTATGTGTCATTGATTTTTGAATTAAAATACATGAATAATGAATTCCGATATCATCTTACTGATTATAAATGTTAAGAATCGGTGGGGAAGACAAACTTTATTTTAGACAACTGAATGCTTGTTTTTCATAAGCAGTACATTTAAATTCATGAAATTTCTTTCTTCGGAAGTTCGGATAAAAGATGTGCAATAATGAATAATTTAAAATAAATTTCCGAAAATATCCAGAGCAAGACCAAGAAAAGAATGAAAATTTTTGTGCTTTTCGATTAAAGAAAATAAAGAGCAACTTTAATTTTTGGAAATGACGGGTACGATTCACCATTTTCAATAACCTTTCCAAGAAATTCTATCAGTTTACTCGAAAATTTACTCTTACTAAAATTTATGTCTAAACAATAGGAGGAAGCAAGTGAAAATACTGATGCCTTTAGAGACCTTCTTGCCTTTTTTTTTTTTTTTTTTTTTTTGGATTTTATAATGACATTATCCGTACAAATTAAAACAAGGCATTTGATAATCAAATCCTTAAATATCATGTTAATGTAATGCTCAAACAATGCTGGGAGCGTAAAAATTGAAATTGTCATTAATGACGCACATCGACAACTATTTGGTTCTCTTTCTAAATAAAAAAAAGTTTTACGTAAATCTATTCTTCGGAATATATTCTATCTTAAAGGTTATCAAGCAGATCGTCTATTAGAGGTATAAGATAGTTATCTTTTACTACGTTTTTGTTAAGTTGTCTATGATTTATATAATCGCTTGAGATTTCCATATTTTTTTTAACTATAACTAATAGCTAGAAAAGTTAGAAGAGTATGGCTCAACAATACCCTCAGCTAACTATTTTGTTACTTAATCGTCCACAATTTTTCTTTCAGAAAAGAGCAATCCTCGTTGTCTATGTGTTAATGGTGTTTCATTTTTTAAATTCATAGACATCTGAATATCAGAAATTTAAATCTTAATTGGTTTACAGGTAGAAGCTAAATTTTGAAAAATAGATCGTTGAGTTTTAGTAACATTTCATCCGATTTTATGTTCGAGTTTATCATTTATTGAGATGTTAGAAATGGAAAATTGTTCAGCATTTTCCGTTTTATTATCCGAAATTTTTTTTAATGTGACACAGTCTGAGTGATTGTTTATTTTGGCCTATGTTAAAATATATAATATAAATAAATAAAAAATTAATATAAAAAAATACAAAAAAAAAATTATGCCAATAATAGCAACTGCCCTCTTAGTTTCGTTATTAATAACACAAAAGTTAGAGATCAGTCTGTGTTTATCTATCACAAGCTTTTTCATACAGCTACCAATTGCTTTGGTAATGTTTGGTTTCATTTTAATGTACCCATTACCAAAGCAATCGGTAGCTTTGGTAATGTACCCATTATCAAACGTTGCAAGTGACTCATTAAAATTAGTCAAAATGGGTGAGCCAAGTTTAGTTTTAATTTAGGTAAGGCATACCGGGCAAGACATACCGGGTCGCTTTTGAACAGTCAATGGAATCGGGGTAGTCGTAAGGCATTCCTTGTAGAGATAAGATGTCAGTCACAGCCCTGATAGTGTCTGCTTGAATAAAATGCTTGTTTGAACGATCAGAGTTCTAACTTTAAACGTAGGGTGGAATGTCTTCTTGGAACTCGTATTATTCCTGGAGTATACAGCTGTACAATGTACCTATTCTTTTAAAAATTTTAATAGTGGTTCAAAGTAGTAATTTGCGATCTCGTTTTAGAGTACGGGATATAAACATGTATAATAGTTTACTTGTACTGAATTTCGTGATTAATAAGAATACTTTTTACAATCAATTCATGTATTCTTTTTTTTTTTTTTTTTTTTTTTTAATAAAAATACGTAAATGTTCTTTCTGAAAGACTCTTAAAAGGCATTGCGATTTTTGATGTTATGTTCTAACTTAATTTTGTTGCATCTAATTACACAGTAAATTTAATCAGTTGTTTTTAAGCGATGTTGTTAATTGTTTCATTTGGAATGCAATACTTTTTTAGGTTTGCTCATGAACAAATACATTTATTTAAAAAAAAAATTTAAATTCAAGTGTTTGATGCTTTTTTAATATTTTGCTTTTTCAGTCATTAGTTTAGTCCTTGAACATTTGAATCTGTCCAAAAGAGAAGTGAACATTTTAAATGGACACTAGATTAAATGGTAGATTTTCATGTTCCTCTGAAGAAATGATTGAAATAATCGCATTTCATAACGCCCAACCTCTAATAGTTCAGGCAAGGCAATTATTATCTTTATAATATGCCTTATTTGTTCATTGCATATAAAAATATATTAAGTATAATTAAAATGCGAAGTGTTACAGGTAAGGTTATCCTACTAGATAAAGCATTTTTAACGAAGAAGACGTAAAATGTAAGCTATGACACAAGTTGTACTTGGAATATATTGTCAGCCTCATTCATTTTTCTAAATAATTATTTTATTTTCTCTTTTGGTTTTTATGATACAAAGAATTTTTTTGCACTTGAATTTAATACTTAAGATTAATAAATACTTAAAGTAATAATTAATTTTTAATTATCAGATGGAGCAATTTTTTTATGTTTAAATCTTAAGATTTTTGACCTATTTTCAAGAAATTAAGGATTGTTAAACTTTTGAATTTTATTACCTCATTTTATTTTTTTCATTCTTAAATTTATTTACATGATTTCTTTATTGCGTTTTTTAAGTTCTGTTTGGTAAAAGATTTCATGCAGCACGAATTCTTTTTACAGTAAACTTTTTAAAGAAGTATTATATTTATTTTATTGATCTGAATATATATATATATATATATATATATATATATATATATATATATGTAATTGTATTAAAAACACAAAATTTACTTTAAAAACCATTGTATTTTTGTGATTTTATTATAATTATTTCTAGATTTCAATAGCCTATTTCTCCTGAATATTGTTCATTTTCAATAATTCTTCTTTATGAAATACCAATTTTTAGAATTAAATTCATTATCATTATTATTAGAAACAAGAATTTATTCTGACATTTTATATCACGGTTTCATTTGGTGAACAAATAACTTGTTAAGATTCATTAATAATATTCATTGAATTCGAGAAAATAGCCTTCTTATTCCCCAAAACATTCTGCATTTATAAATTTAAATATGTTCCTTTTATGTAAAATTATTTTCATCATGAAATAGAAGAATTAAGTCAGGTGTTTTTTATAACATTTTATTTATTATTTGTTTTTCTACCACTGCATAAAAACGATATACATTTCCAATGCTGTTGATCTTTAGAGAAATAACAAGCATGAAACCAAACTGTTGGTTAAGTTATTTATTTCATATGAAATTAACATTTTTTAATGCAGTTTGATGTTTTCAATTCTGGATTCCCTTTATTCTAAGAAAATCTCCTCCTTCCTGTAATAATTAATTAATGTCTTAAAATCAATCATCTTCGTTTTTCAACTGTCTAGGGCGTTCAAAAAGTAAGTTACATTTGTACCCTCATAGATGGCAGCATTGTGAAAGAAGAGCGAAGTTTTCAATAACAATAATTGAGTTCCACAGCTTTCAACGATAGCAATTTCATTTGGATAGTGATAACCGTTGCCGCGTAGTACGAGAAAAAAAAATGGCTCATCAGCTTGAGACACTCCAACGTTTAAGAATAGGAACAGTACGTTTTTTGGAGGGAAAAAAATTTCGTGAGTACTGAGATTTATTGTGTTACATCAGCAGTGTATGAGCCATCTGTATTGTCACATCGAGCCATTGTGAAATTGAGTCAACAGTTTGAAGATGGTTGTCCAGATTTAACCGATGCGGAAAGACAAGAAAAGCGAACAATGGTGAACACATCATTACATGGTTCAGCGGGTTGAAATCGTTATTCGCAGCAATCGCAGATTGAGAATCACCCACATTGCACAGGAGTTGGGAATATCCGCTGGCAGTGATATTCTATTGTCCGTCACCAACTGAATTGCCACAAATTGTGCTAACGATGGGTTCCTCATTCTTTGAGTTCCGAACACAAAAGAGCAAGGTTTGGTGCTTTCATGGAATTCCTGGAATGTTATTTTGTCGTGATTAATGCTTTCTTTAGCCGCATCGTTTTGGCGATGGGTGCATCACTTACTCTAGAAACGAAGCAAACGTCGATGGAATGGAGACACACATCCTCGCCTGAGAATAATTTCCAAAGTTTCCCTATAAGCAGGTAAAGCCACTGCTACTGTTTTTATTTCCGATTACAAAGAAATAATTCTCCCCAAGTTTATACGGAAGGTTGAAACCATTAACCCTGAATCATACTTCGACATTCTAAGAAGTTTGAGAAAGCTATGTAAAACAATAGACGTAGAAAGTTAAGCGAAAACAATGTCCTCTTGCACGACAATTCAAGACTTCACAATGCAGGATGCTTCGCAGTTTTGGATGGGACGTCTGACAGCATCTACCGTACGGTCTTGATTTAGAACCCGGTGATTTTCCCGTTTTCGCTAATCTCAAAGAATAATTGAGTGGAAGACAACTTTTCAAGGATGACGAGGTTCAGACAGCTGTTCTAAATAGGCTCCAGGACCAAGGAACGATTTTATATCGTCAGGGCATCGAATAACTAGTGCAACGTTCCGACGAATATCTGCAGTGACTGGGATATTATATCGAAAAATAGTGTGATGTATGTGTGTCATTATATTACAGCATACTTTTCAATAAAGTGTTTTGACTAACATTGTTCAAATGTAACTTACTTTTTGAATACTCCTAGTATTATACTTATTCGAAAATTGATTTTGTTTCACAATAGGTTTGTATAAAATAAACTATCATGAATAAACTATAATGAACTGCATTTAGAAAGAACAATTTTACACATACTTGATTTTCATATTATTTTCATCTTATACTGTAATATATCTTTAATGGCTGTTGTCTCTTTTAAGGGCCACGACCTTTAAGCTGAGTGGTGGCTATTATCCTGATGATTGCTACAAGTAAAAGGGAGTCTCAATGTTCTTAAATGTTGTTCTGTGGATTCCATTGATAAGATGACCAGGTAAGATGTCTTCATATAACTGTGGCTCAAAATTATGAAATCCATTGTCAAGACCCTTATGCGACGGGACTCCTAAGCTACATTAATTTTACAAAAATTATCTTTTCCAAAAATTATTTTGCTATTAAATAAGTATCCTCCACTAGTGTTAGTTATGTTTTATTATTTAGCTTAAGAAGTGTCTTATAATTTTTCGAAATGTGTGGAAAGTTAATTAACGATAATCATTTAACAGATGGGGAGTAAACATTCTACTTTTTCATATTTCTGTGTGTGTAATGTGGGAATTCAATTATTATAGTACTTTATTTCAATTGAACAAATTAATTTATATATTTTTGAAATATGGAACATACTTTTATACTAGTGCATCTTATTAGCAATTTAAAAATTAGTAATACCAAACATTAAACTTTGAAAAATTTAACTTATTTTATAACAGAATCAATTTTTCAAACAAGAATGTTTTAGCGATTATATCCCACTTTGTTTATATGTTTATTAGTTTGTCAAGTTTTACACGTAAAGTACTAAATTAACTGTTCTGGTCTTTTCATGTATTATATCTGAGATCAGTATTTACAAGACTTGGATTTTCTTTAAGCTATGAAAAAAGATTTTATTAGCAGGAATACACGAGGATATCGATATTAATGAATTAAAAGATGTACGTATTAGCAAAAAAAGAAATTAAGCTTTAGATACTTTTACAAGTAGAGGTAAAAACTATTACATTTTTTATTGTAAAAAGTGTAGATATATACAAAACTTTTATATAAACATATAAATATTTAAGATATATCGGTCTTACAAATTTATTCAAATATATAGTTTTTTCAGTTAGAAATTGTAACATTTTTCTATTTTATATTTGAATAAAATCAAACTAAACTATATCTACAAAATCCTACGATACTTCAGTTCCTTGATATGTTTTGAAATAATTATGATACGACATTTGATATTATTACTCTACAACTGATTGTTATTAATATGCATTTCTGAAAAAAAAAAAGAAAGAATCTAGTATTTCTTCTCGTTTTAAATCCTGAAATTAACCAAATGTACTCAATTGTATTTTACTACCCTGTAATCTAATTAATCTAATATCGACGTTGATCAGAACATTCACTTTTGAAACTTTACCTTAAAAAAAAGAGTGATTTCTTAAAATCCCAGTATAGGGTTCACAATTTAAGGATCTACGATTTGACGTTGACGTTGAAGTTCAATGGGTGCCTAGAGCGTGGAGCGCTCTTCCAGCCCAAATCTAGCAAATAAAAAGTTTATTGGAGTAGTGGATTTAACTTTGTGTAGAGGATTGTCCTGAGAATGTATGCTGAAAAAATTGAAAGAAACAGATGAAAAAGTTTTGAGAAAAAAGCAGTTGAAGATACCAGCATAGCTGGAAGGATCTACGATTTACGATTTCCCTGTTTATATATTATATCAATGATGGCCAAATGGTGGCTCGCGAGCCTCATGAGGTTCTTCAAGTTTATTGCGGCTCAACTAACAAATGAAAAATATTTGTTATATTTTGAATCGTATAAATACATGCAGCCGTAAGAAATTATTCGTATATTTGTTCAGTATTCTTCGCACAAGTTTCTTGTACAATCCGAAGAAATCCACCCGGTCTTCATTTAGATTGGGCTCAACCTTCGTAAAAATATAGTTGCTCTAATTCTAATACACAAACCTAATTTCTACTAAAACCTTATAACTACCATCCTTCGTAAATATATAGTTGCTCTAATACTAATGTTCAAACCTCGTGCAGGTCGAATAAGAATCTTAGTCATTAGTGTGCTTAAATCAGGGCTTCAAATTGGAACTGAACCGAAAACCGCAAAAACCGTTATTTTGGGCCAAACAAAAAACTGCAGCTGAACCGAAAAAAAAAATCTTTTTATTTCGGTTCGATACATGTTAATCATTTTGTCCTGTAACGTATGAAAAAAATTACCTAGTCAAAAGTCCAAATGTTTCAGTGCAAATCATTAATTTATTAAATGGCACACATCACAAAACACTAATTTAAAATGTTAAACAAATCATTTAACTAACAACATTTTGTGAGTATTCCTTTTGGTTCTTTTATCACTCTCCACGCCCACTCACGTCTTCTCCAAAACCGAACTAAACTTAACCAGCAAGTGGAATTCTCGCTATTGTTTACTGTCGATTTTTGGATCGACATATGATATTGATGCATTGTACTCAACGATGAAGTATTAAATTGTTGTTTCTTTCACAATTGTCCGACCAGCATCTAAAAGAATTAATAAGAAGTTCAATTTCAAATTATCAATCTGATTATAAAAAAATAGTTTCTACATTACAAATTCATTTATCTTGTAGAAGAGAGGAGTAAATTTTTTTTTGATAACTATGTAAAAACTATCAAAATAAATCCATTATGATTCAGAATTTTTTTCCTCCTAGGAACTTTGGGAGCAACTTTCAAGATTTTCCGATAGGTAATTTGGCTCTTGCTGCAAAAAGTCTGGATACCCATGTAATATACTACCTTTAATACTAATATATTTTTTAAACTAATGAATATTTAACCTTTGAATAAGAAAAAAATTATAATGATTGTTAAACTTTTTTCCCATTTTATAGAAAAAAAATATACATAAAAAAAGAAGCCACTTTTAAAAAAAAGAAGCCACAAGCAGGAATAAAGATTAGAAAATAATATTGTGGTCAAACCCAGTAATACACTTATTTTTACTTCAAAATTATTTGATTAGCTATTAAATCTAATATTATTTTAAAAAGATTGTATGAAAGATTCGATGTTAAATACTAAATCAGTTGAGAATAAATGCAGTACAATTAAAAAAAACTCAGTAAGGAATTCGAAGATGGTCTTCAGTAATTCAATGATAATGAAGGGGAACTCGATTTCACTTTTAGGTAATAATAAACAAAAAATAAATAAATAAATAAATAAAAAGAGAGAATCACAGATTTTTGATAATAAGAAATATGAAATTATACTTAAATGGCTTACAATCTTGAATTCTTATAAAACTACTTATTCTAATATTTATGGTAATAAAAGTTACGTGCTAATTTTTGAACCACTTTAATTTATATTTTCATTCAATTCAAATTTCTTTTTAACCTAATTTCTATTTACTTTTATATATTACAATTTACTTAAAATTGTTAAGCGTTTTTTTTACAAAAAATATATCTTTATTTTTAAGCGGTTCCTTTTAACAGTGGTTCACTTAACCCTCTGAGTGGCGGTATAAAAAAAATATTATATTTTAGTTAAAAATTCATCTGATATGAATTAATAATGTTAAAAGGACACAATATCAAGCGGTAAAATTAATTATTATTTATTTCATGAATTTATGACCTGGTATATATAATATACCACCCCTCTTTAGGACATCTTATTTGTAAAATCATTGTTTCTTATTTCTTCGAAAAAATAATAAATATTTTCATAAAAATGTATATTATTTTAGTTAATTTGGGAAATATTAGGATCGCAAAACACTTTTGAAAAAATGAGAACTTTATGATGCATTTTATTTCTAAAAGTGATAATTTGTGCGAAAATCTGTTAATTTAAGTATAACTTTTAATACGTATATAATTTTCATAATTTAATGATAAAACTATATTATAAATTTAATAAACCAAATTTAGTAGAAATGCATTTGCAGTTTTATTTAAAATAAGGCATATTTTTATTGCATATACTTTAAAAATATTTTCTTCCTCACTTGTTTCTGAAGGTAATTCCGATCCATCAGAAGGGAGCTCTTTAAGCAAAACATGTTTTTTTCAATCGAAAGTCCCCTTGTGGCATTCTCTTAAAGATATTTTTAGAAATATATATATATTTAAGAAATTAGTTAAAACTAGATTATAAGGCTACTTTAAATAAAATTAAGTGTAAGAGTAGATCCGTAAGAGTTCACAAACCAGCCGACCATGGTAATTGTTCGCATTCGAAACATACCCTCCCACATTTGTGATGGACAGATGTATCAAAAAAAGAAAGAAAGAAAGAAAAGAAAAGAAAAGAAGGTCAGCGCTCCTTATTTTGAAGTATTTATGGGATGTATACTCAATTATTTTCCTTTACTTTTAATCACCTCTAAAGCAGTATTCCTTGATCTTTTCAGTTTAGAAGGAATCATCCTTTCTTTCAAGATTCACATATGGTGCACTAATGCTGAGGGCTCTGTTTTTCTTACAATACGGGTAACTCTTTGTTGTATTGTATCTTTTGTAATACCCTTCTTCAATGATTTACATCTCAGTTTACATAGATCCTTTGATAAAGTCTACCACTGGAGGCAATGAACCCCAACTGTCATCCCTCAATTGTCGGCAGCATATCGTCTATATTTATCTCATGCTAACACTATATATCAATAATCGCTTGCAAGTCTCATGTCTATCAACAACAACAAGTCCCCAATATGCTGTCTCCCGCTAACTCTATCTTAGACGCCTTCGAAGATTTCCTCCATCTTCGCTTTGTTAGATTTGTTTGCAATAGTTTTGGTTTTGAGAAATCCCTTTTTCCCCTGCGCTTTTGTTTGTTGTCTTTCCGTGGGGATGTATAGCTTTGATATATCTTTATTAGCCACCTAAGGGCCATTGCTTTAGGTGAAGCGTTTTGCCGTGCCAGATCACTTTTCAATTTTTTATCATTTGCTTCATTTTTAATTACATTTATCTTAAATATATCCAATTTAATAATTTTTCGTTTGCTTTAATTTTAATTGCATGTAGCTGATACATTTTCAATTTAATAATTTATCCTTTCATTTAATTTTAATATCGGAAAAGTTTACTATTGTCCATTTCTTTATATTCCATCGTTTACTTTTAATCCTTTTATTTAACAGAGTAATTTAATAAAAAAGCGCACCTTTGATGCCAAAATCTGTTCTTTGCAAAACTTTGTACATAACTTTTTTCCTGTTTTAAATTTCTTTTCTTCGGAGAATAAGTCTGATTTTTGCTTCACTGTCACTTTATAAAATTTTTACGACCTCTATCTTTCACTCTGATATAGTGAACCTTCACATATCAGTCTGATTCGAAAATTTTAGTGCTGCTATCTGTTGCACTCTAGCCCTCTGTGGGAGGGGGTATAATTTATACCACTTAGTTTGAAGTATGAAAAAATATTTTATGTATTTTGTTTTGAGTAATAAACAATATTTACATAAAGTTTCAAAAATGTAGATTGGTTAGCTGATGAAATTAAAGTTTTCAATTCATTTCAGAAACATTTCTGTTAGGGTAACTCAACCACTTGTTAGGAATTTTCATTAGATTCAAAACAATAATTTTTATAATCATTCTGCCTGGTTGAGTCACCTAATTTAAGTAAATAACACTATAGGCTACCATTTGAAGATAAATGTGCGGGGAAAAAAGGGTATTTTTCAGAGATTTTTAGGGTGCTAAATATGTGATATAAAAATATACCACCACCCCTGAAAGGGTTAAAATATTAAAGGAACCTTTCACATAAACAGAAAGAAGATAGCTCAGCGCAACACTTATACCGACAAAACCTTCAGAAAACAGGATCGTATGAAAACTTGTGAACGTCAAGAAAAGAAATAGTGTTTTATTAGCATTCAGTCTCCATGGGGATCGTCTTACGCATACTTACTACAAGCTGGTACCTCTTAAGGATGACTTAGAGATCAACCTCTTTCCAGAAATAAGGATTCGACAGGTGAAAATCCTAAGTCCCGATTTCGTACTATTTCCCTTCAAACACGGATCGATTCAATTAACTCAACTCTGTGTACCGTGGAAAGATTTCGGCAAGTCGTAGTTCTTCATATTCACAGTCTATCAGCGCATCTATAGAACAAAATTTTTTATTCCAAGTATCATTTGATGACTGCATATGGAAAGTAAGAGAAATTGAAACAACCTTATGGTCCCATTCAGATCTACTTTACAAATACAGTTTCCGGAAGCGGCTACAGGTTTCTCGCAAGTAGTTTTTAGAATAGTCACATTTTCAGAAAACATTGGGAATTAATTTTAGAGGTAGTTATTCAGGGGGAGTATTTACTATACGGGATTAAAGTTTTCTCCCCGCCAAATCTCCATTTGTAGTAAAAGGTTGATTGTTAAGACGTTGTCCTTGACAGGAACCAGTTTGTAGCATCCATGCACGAGACGATCTCCGAAGAAAACCTCTGAGTAATAATAAGTTGGTTTTTTTTTAGACATTCACCACTTTTACTACAATCTTGTTAACTGAAAAGTGTTGTCAGCTAAATTGCACTCTAACTATCTTCTTGCTGTTGAAATGAAAGTTTCCGTTGATATTTCTAAATGAGCCACAATTAAAATGAAATGCTAAAAAATAAAGATATATGTAAAGAAATACTTAACAATTTGAAGACGTAAGTTGTAGTTATATAATATAAATAAATGGAAATTAGGTTAAAGTTATTTGAATCGAATAAAAATAAATTAAAGTTTTAAAAAATTGCATGATTCTTATTTCCGTAAGTACTAGAATAGACAGTCTCTTAATAATGCAAGATTATGAAGCATTTAAGTATAATTTTTTATTTCTTATTATCAAAAATCTGTGATTCTCCATTTTTTGTTTGTTATTATTACCTCAAAAATTAAATCGAATTTCTTACTTCATTATCATCGAATTAAAGACCATTCTCGTATTTATGGAACTATCAAATTCTATCTGAATTTTGTTTAATTGCATTGAATTTATTCGCAACTGATTTAGTACGTAATATCGAATCTTTCATACAATTTTTTTTACAAAACAATATTAGATTTAATAGCTAAATATGTAAATACTCTACGATGTATTAAGACAATATTATTTTCCTTTCTTTATTACTGCTTATAGGTTTTAAAAAAAGCTAGCGATTTAAAATAAGGTGGGAGTAGTTCTCCAAAAGATCCCGTTAAAATGGGAAAGTTAGTAAGCTCCAGATTACAAAATCCCTCAAATGAAATGGTTGAAATTAACTATTGTTTACTATAAATCCAGAAATTATTGACAACCGAAACGGGACAAAAGACTGATTCCTTGAGGATAGAATTTTTACAAAGGAGCTACTGTAAATTGTTTTATCTGAATTATTTTACAAAGCATGCAATGGGAATTTGATCAATCAATCAATATATATATATAAACTTTTTTTAAGAAATTATTCGATTCTATAAATTGCATTTTTTTTAACAAATTAAGTAAATTTAAAATTTTATTTCTAAAAACTGAGATTTATATTTTCCAATAAAATAATGTCTTCAGAAACTATCTCAATTTTCGAAAAGCTTTATTTCTTTTTTTTTTTACTACCTAAAATTAAATTTTTTAAGAAGAGTATTCCTTCCCTTTTTTTTTTTTTTTGAGTAGATTAAATCAAGCGAACATTTTATCTGAAAATGCTTTACGATGAAAAGTTATAAAATGTCAAAATTCTTTTCGATGAAAATGAGATGACATTTGCTCTGGGGAATTCATATTTCGATAAATTAAACAAACAACTTTAATTAAATTAAAAAACAAAGACTTTAATTTTCGGTGTACCTTTCTCTGAACACGAAGGAATACCTCTTCATTATAACTATAAAATTCAATTAAAAACAATTGAAAAAGTATTGTAAAAGAAAAGTAAAAATAATTGAATAAATGAAAAATAATTGAAAAGTTAAGTTAAAACACTGAGAAAATGAAAAATCACAATTGATATATTCTAAATATCGATGCAATGATTAAAACAGGAATTTTCTTTCCAGCAGTGAACAAGTAATATTTATGTATTTCCTAATTCATAAGATTTTGTAGAAAATTTTCAATAAATATCATTTTTAAATATTTAAAAAAATTCAATACATTTTTAAAAATACTGTACTAGTATTAAAGTCGAAATATTACATCAACAAGGAAATTTTAGAACTTGGAATATTAAATTTAAAAAACGCCTTCACAGAAATCGCTCTTTTCACTGTTAAAACTTCACTGGTAAAATTGAATGCTCTGGTCAACTTCGGAATTAAGATTCGTTAGATCACAGGCAAGAAAAATATATTTAATTGCGTCTCAAAATTTAAAGCATGCAGAAATACTAAATCAATAAGCATTTTTTCTTAAAAAAAATGCATATTAATAGCAATTTATTATAGTGTAATATATGTAAGACTTCATTGTACTAATTCGCGTTCTTGTATAAAAATGTAACGCCATATACTGTTTTAAAGTGTCTTAAGATTTTCCACTCAATATTGATTTTTTAAAATTTTTATTTTCATTTTCTAAGGATTGATTGTATTACATTTGTCGGTTTTGCTTACAAATTCTCCTGTTTGTGATTTGTTATTTTATGCATATTGCGTCATTAATTTATTGACTCTGTGATACTAGAATGCACCTATCCATCCATATTATCGAAGTTTCTGGTTGGTAATGCCTGACAAAATAAGATGCCACATATCTATCCCCCCCCCCCCCAACAAGAAGAAAAGCACTTCTTTGAACTCATTGTAAAAGAAAAAGAGTATATTTTGCAAAAATGTTAAATATCCAAAATAAATAAATATCGAATTCATAAAATACCAACAATATATTTCGAGTACAACATGGATCATGATTGGAGTTTTACGTCCTATTGTATTTTCTTTTCATAAAAAATGTTTCGTCTAAAAGGATTGTCTTATCTGAAACAATTTATATTAATTAAATAAAATATATTTCCATGTACAATGAATGTATAGGACACAATTCAAGATGGCTGTTTTACCTGGTCATCCTAGAAGTTAGCTGTGATGAGATACTATAATTTCCATCACTTCTCAAAGAGGAGAGGAAAAATTGACAATAGTAAGCCAATTCATTTGCGGTTGTCCTCTTCTCTTTCAAAGCAGATTCAAGTATTCGAAGACAAAGCTTATTGGAATTTTGCTAACAAATTAAAATATATCAGATAGAAAACATCAAGGGGAATTTTTTAAGTTTTCAAAAAATGAATTTGTTAATCAGGTAATGTGAAAAAATAATGTCAGTAAAATAATACAATTAAACAACATCGCTTAAAAATAGCTTATTAACTTTTGCGCATTATTAGATGTCAGAATCTGCAGCATGAACGTTGCAATAAAAAGCGTTTTGTACTTTAAAAGCCGGGTGGAAAAGAGTACCGTTTGATGGCTCACACAATATTTTTAAAAGTATAACACAAGGAAATAACGCAAATATCTACTCTTATTACAATAGACTTTTATTCTTTTACTCAGCACTCATTCGACTCCTCTCTCGTTGGAGTCAAGGGATATACTGAAAACATTCCGGTAAAAACACTTGAGGGTGCTTTACACTCTCATACATATACATTGAACATACCGCCCGACCTTGCAGTGTCTTAAAACATGCAAGAACTTTACACAAAACACAATCAGAATGATAACCCATAAAAGCACAACATTTTACAATAAAAATAAAAATATGTATAATAAATGAAGAGCATTATACAAACAATAATGCCTAGTTACACGCATCACAGTCCAAATGACAATATGAATTTTAAAAAAAGTAATTACTAATCTAAATAAAAAAAACCCTATTATAATGTTTGATTTACTTAAGTCTCAATTAGTAAAATTCACTATTTCGAAATAGATCTCTCATAAGTACCACAAGCGGTTTTGATTTCAACCCCTCATGTCATCTTTTCCTGGATAAAAATCGTTAATTCTACATAATGACCATTGGCAAAAAGGTAAATTATCTTCTTTTATTACCATCTTATCTCCAACTTTGGCATTATTTTCCTCGAATCTACATTTATTTCTCTGCTGCAGATTACCAAGATAATTCACACCTCATTTTTTTCCCCAAATGAATTGAGTTAATTTGTAATGTTTTGCCAATTGTCGAACCTATTTTCATTTAAATTAGCCTAGTCAGGTTCAACAATTCATGTAATTGACCTACCAATCAAAAAATGAGAAGGAGTCAATGCATTTAAATCATCTAGGTCAGAGTTAAAAAAAAGTGTACGAGACAAGAGGGAGAGAATTTAGTATCCCTTCTATTTGGATAATCATGGTAAAAAACTCTTCATATGTTAGTCTTAAACTACCTATTACTCTTTTTGGTAGAATTTTAAAGATTTAACGCCTGCCTCCAAAAGCCTATAAAAATCCTTCTGCAAAACCTTATAATAGCTCATACAAGTGGAGAAACAATTTTCGATATGGGCAATGATTATTTTGAAAAACAATGAAATAAACTTATCGTATTGTGTAGGTGTGTGCTCAGATGGTGCAAAATTAATGACAGGAATGCATTCTGGTCTTGTGGCGCGGGTAAAAAGGATCAGCGAGGAAATTGAAGGTATGCATTGACAAGCATTGGCATGTAAGCGTGCTTCTGCAAAGTAATCTACTTTAAATGATTCTATAAAAACTGTAAATTTTATAAAATTGAGTGCTACAAATTACCTTCTATTCTACGTGCTTTGTGAGGACTTTGAAAGCCCTCCCGCTTCTTTACTACTTCACACAGAAGGGTTTTCTCGTGGCAAAAGTTTTGACATGTTTTTTGAATTGAAGTCTGAAGTTGAAGCATATTTTTTTTTTTATTAATCAATCATTTCATTTGTCCTCTTGTACAAACGATATTCCTTGACTGAAAAGGCTTTGTAACTGATCTGACATCTTTTGTAAATTAAATGAATTAAATCTGTAATTACAAGGCGGAGTTGTCATCAATTACTGTGTGCGGGACAAAATTAAAACCCTGCTAAAAATCAACTTTTAGAACTATTATCTGCTAATAAATGAGTACGAATGTCTTGGCTCTCTCAGCAGCTTTTTATTAGAAAATTCAATTAAACCTGATGAAAACATGAAAAAGAAATATTTGTGAACATCTAAAACACCCTTGAATCGACTTTCATTGACTAATTTCCTAGTAAACGCAATATATCTACCTATTAAATGACTTGATGGGTAGTCCTTTTCAAGGAAATGTAAGTTATGAGATCTCTACAGGAGAAAGAGAAACTCATTGAGGTATCTTGTGACAATTCTCTAAAAACTGTTTTTAAAGATCACTCTTTAATTAACTCCTGGTTCAGTGTGCAAGTAAATATACTGTTCCGTCAAAAAAAGGTGGCCGCGGTAGCCTAGTGGTCAAGGTCGTGGACTAGCAGCCGACGGTTTTCGTTCAGTCGCGGGTTCTATCCTTGGCCGCCAAAGACCCGCCTTGTAGCCGGGGCTGATGCACGTTAAATCTGTTCGGGGCCCAAAGTCCTCCCGTTGGCGTGGTGTGGATGTTAGGAGAGGGGGGTGCCAGCTCAGGTGTCGTCCTCGTCACTTGACCGTGGTTCAATATTACGAGGTCCGTCGCCAATAGCCCCGAAACTGGGTTCGCCGTGTGTGTCTTCCACCGGGGTGTCCTAAACAGAGTCTACATGTTCAAACTGAATTTTTATAATTCAGTTTTTCAGGCCGAGCTTTCAGCAATCGGATTTGCCGTTTTGTGGGCCGTCTCTCATAACTTTAAAGTTTCTGTTTACTCCGACAGTTTATCCTCTATATTGCTACTGCAGAGTACTAGAAATAAATCGGCTTTTATCAATACCATTAGAGAAAAATTAACAACTTATTCTGATTTTTACAACTTACAATGGGTTCGGGCCCACGTCGGAGATTATTGTAACGAAATTGCCGATTTCTTTGCAAAGCTCGCTATCACTTATGGTGAGAAAATGAATGTCCCTGCCCCTCAGTCTCATATAGTTATGACCTTAAAAAATAAGCTTCTTTCTGACTGGGAGGTCTGGTGGTCAACTTGTAATACTGGTACTCGGGTTCAGTCATATATTCCTAGACCAAATTTGAGTTTTTATACAAATTCTAGTTTTATTACCCGCTTCTTAACCGGTCATGGTCCCTTCATTTCTTATTTAAATCGTTTTAATTTAAAAAGTACAAATTTATGTCTCTGTGGCTCTGTTGGAGATGCTGACCACTACGTTTTCTCTTGCCCTTTTACCAGAGATTTTCATTTAAAATGTTCTGTTATTGAAGCGAAACCTATTTGGCTGAGATCCGTGTGTGAAAATCCCTACTTACATTCTAAGCTTAAATCCTGTATACTTACGGCTCGTAAAATTACCCAACAAATTTATTAATTTTTTCATACTTTTATTATATATTTCTCAATATTTTTATCATCCCTTACCATGTAGCTATAATTGTATGTCTTGTATATGTGTTCCCACCTTTGCCTAATACTTAATTTTTGTTTACGAGTTTGTGAACGTTTTTGTATTGTGCTATTTAACCTGTTGTGTATCTTATTTCTGTGAGAAAATTTCAACTGTTTCTTGTGTTTCTGTCATGTATATTTTTTGTTGTGCAAATACCTTGTACATTTTGTTTAACCTTTATTTCAAAATTATGTAAATCTTATGTTATTTTGTCAATAAATGCTGAGTGCGGGGGTGATTGTTTCCCGGGGGTCCGGTCTGCAGCTCTAAACCCTTTGGGTGAGCTCGGTCCCCTTGGGTTCTCTGCCAATAGCCCTCGTGTTGCTTCTAGTGCGACGTTAATAAAAACTAAACTAAACTAATCCGTCAAAAAAAAACGCCATTAAATGTTTTTTCAACCCTATTGCATCACATATCTATGCAACAAAGGATTTTCAACATATTCTTATCGTAAATATAAATACAGAATCAAATTAAATACTGAATTTAATCTAAGACTGGAACTGTCAGACACATTGACCAAAAGTTTGAATTTCTATGTTCCATGAGGCAGGCTCAAATATCCCATTACAAGTTTTGTACAAATTTAACACATACTAACTAAGAACTAATTGTTTGTTGCATTAACTTTGTATTCATTTGTTTGTTGCATTAACTTTGTATTCATTTTCTTGTTGCTATTATTTTGTTTATTAATGTTTATATTAAGATGTTTTATGATAATGTTTTCGTTTCTTGTTACGAACTATTGTACAACATGGAAAATAGTGTTCTGACGAATTTTGTTTTCTTACTTATTACCAATGACTACGCAAGGGGTTCGCAAGGAGAATAAAGTTTAGGAACCACTGCCCTAGTGGCTATTGCTCCTACAAATACTCGCCATATCTCTGTACAGTAACGGATCGCATGACACGGACGTCCACAGTGGTAGTAGAGAGCTCATTCTCGTTAGTTCTCCACAATTCTGTTTACGCTGAATAATGGCTGGATTTCTGACTGGACGTCTTGGCTATTGCCTAACTGGAACTTGGTAATGAGGAATGGTATTACGTTTTCTTGGATTAATGATTGGAACGAGAGCCTCCACGACTTGTTCCCGAACTATAGGTGCGATATCACCTGTAGGTGTGGATTCGTCATTGGTATACAACATTTCCTGTAGGAACTTTTGCATCTCTTCCTTAGCAATGCTATATATCAGGGATTGTAGATAAACAATTTCGGTATCAACTGATATAGTAAAAACATTAGGTAGCCTCTTAAACTTAGGACTTGTGATATGTATCCATTTAAGATTTTCTATCTGTCTCAACAACGTTTCGCAAATTCATTTACAGTTTTACAGTCTCGAACCAGCAGGGTCTGGTACAAATCTTCTGCAATCCTTTTCATCGGATGGGCCAGCATCTTGTCTTCTTGCATAGAGTGGTTTATTTTTCTGTACATGGCATATATACACTTAGTCACAAAAGTAAATATGCACCTCATGTTTCCAGTCAAAAAGTCCAAATTTTTAAAATAAATACAAGATATATATATATATATATATTTGGAGAATATACCTTATTGATTGCGAATTACACTTCAAGAAAAATGAAAATGAATTTTGCCTTAATTTACTTTACCATTTTAAAGATCATTTTCTTATCTATCAGTAAAAACTTACATCACAAAAGTATGTAAGCAATCTGAAAAATTTTAAAGGTTGTAAGTCATTTAAAAGTCTAGATACTTTTACATGATTATGTTGTTACGGATAGTTTTGAAGGTTTTTCTGCAATTTTTGATGTTAGAAGATAAATAATTATATGATTTACTAATGGCTTCACGAGGAAAGGATCTATCACAAGATATGAAAATTTTAAATATAAAACTGCCCAAAGAGACCAAGTCTCAACGGGGAATCTTTAAAATCCTCTAGAAAAGTACTGCTACAGTGCAAAAAAGTTATTGAAAAATTTCGGTCTGAGGGCAGTATTAACACATCAATCAATAACTCCCGAGACTAACATTGAAAACAACCTTTTTTTTGCAAAATTTTTTTTTATTCATCAACATAACACCTTTTAGGGTGATACAATCGTTCCGCTTTTCAAATCTTTTTCCAAAAATCTTTACAAAATTTTTTTTTTCTTTCTTTCTTTTTTTTTCCGCAAGAAATCTTTTTTGTTGCGAGTAAATAGCGATAAACAGCTTTCTGAATCATCGACTCGTTGCTGTTTTTGTTCCATCGAAAGCAATCGCGGCACCCACTTGGAAAAAACCTTTTTCACTTCACTTCAAAAAACCTTTTTCAGTAAATACACTTCCATATGATATCTGTGTCATCTCAGCAATCTCACGGAGCTTCACTTTACGATCTTTCATTATAATTTTTGTCACTTCACTCACATTTTCCGGTGTAACGGCTTCCACAGGTCTACCCGAGCGTTCCGCGTCATTTGTGTCGGTACGACCACGTTTAAACTCGGCAAACCACCGACTAATCGTTGCTTTTGATGGACAAGAGTCCGGGTAACATTTTTCAATCCATTTTTTTCGCTTGCACGGTGTTTTTACCCATTAAAAAACAATGTTTTATCAGAACACGAAACTCGGTTTTTTCCATTTTTTAAACAAACTACAAAACGACTTTACTCCAACCTCGATAACTCAGCTGTTTCTGGTCCGATCGACTTAAAATTTTGACACGTTTCAAGCAAAGGTTAGTACTCTAGAAAGACCTGGTTACTGGTTTACTACGAGCGCCATCTCTGGGTTAGTCTCGGGAGTTATTGATTGATGTGTTAGAAACAGGGTTAGAAATGGTCAACCACTCACATTCACTGATAGAGGAAATCGGAATATTATTAGAAAATTCCAAATATTAGTGCTTCAAAATTAAAATCTGTTGTAGAAAACCATTTAGGTGAATCTTGCAATCCTAAGACAATTCTCCGCGTGCTACGAAAGGCAAGATATCATGGTCGGAATATGTGTAGAAAACCGTTCGTAAGCAAAGTTAATCGCAAAAAGAGACTTATCTTCGCAAAATATAAAGTAAAACAGGACCAGATTTTCTGGTTTTCTGTAATTTTTTCAGATGAGAGTAAATTTCGCATCTATGAATCAGATGCACAACAAAAAGTGTGAAGAAGCAAATGCTAAGCTCGAACCAAAGAACAGGAGAGGAACTGTTAAACACAGTGGTGGTTCGGTTATAGTTTGGGGTTGTCTGTCAGTGGCTGGTGTAGGAAATTTAATAATAATTGATGAAATAAGGAATTAATTCGGTTAT